>PVKE010024072.1:0-24097 GCA_004027555.1 Craseonycteris thonglongyai | reverse complement strand
CAGTGCATAGTTATTTCTATTTTACTTTTTGACAGATAGAGAGAGAGACAGAGACAGAGACAGTTAGAGAACCAAACTGTGGGAACTCCCCAGTTCAGCACGTGGGTCCTGCCTGGGCCGGAGCCGGGATTCGATCCTCGGTCCTCATGGCCTCAAAGCGAGCGCTCAACCCGCTGAGCCGTCCCGGCTTTCCCTTTATACTATTTTCTGATAAATAAGAACTGCTAAGGGATGCCAGGATAGCTCAGTGATTGAGCTCTTGCCTCGTAGTTGCAAATCACAGCCCTGGCCCCTGTAAACCCATATGCTGAACTACAACGCAACTGGTAGCCACCGGGATGGCAAACGTTCTCACCTCCCATGTGAGAGTTCCCAGGATCAGTTCCTGTCCCATGTGGCCCCACATCCACCTGTGTGGAATGAAACCATGTCATAACTAATGATGTACAATTATGGAGACTAGTCTAGGACCTCCCCTCTTCTCTCTCTCTCTCAACTTCTCTCAAACAATAAAGTAACTCTTTTAAAAAAACAACAACAGCTGCAATTCTTGTTTTTGAAGTGAAAATGTCAGAGAAATCCAGGGTTACTGGGTATAGCAGAGAAACCCAATGGGCCGCCACACTCTCACATAGACGTGAGCATGCTCTGGACCACTAGGAAGACCAAAGTTTCACCAAGTAGAGCCCATTGAAGTCGTGCTCGACTCTAACCTCTTCCGTGTCAGTGAGAGCCGGTAACAAGGGGACTTTTGGTTAAGCACTCGGTAAGTGACAGCTCACTCAGGTCATGGGGAGAAGTATGTTTGGTTGATGAGGGCTGCTCCTGCCCAGTTCCCCCAAGGAACCCACGAGCCCCCAAAACACAGCTTTTCACAGAAGGGAAGAGAGTATAGAACATGTGTTCTATACATTTATGTGTTTAGAAGCCTCTAGCTTTATGTTTGGCTGAAGGAAAGTGCCCTGAATTTAGATTCAGGCCCCATATGTCCTAATCTTGGCTTAGCTGTTAAATAATGATATGGCCAAGCACAGGTTCTCTCATGCCTCAGTTTCCTCATTTGTAAAAGTGGGGTGGGGGTTGACGAGATTGTCTAGAGGTGCTCTTTTGGTTCTGATGGTCTGTGTTTATGGTAATCTGATTGCTGGGGGGGGGGGACCCCACATAATTATTGTTCATTCTATAAACTTTTATGGCATACTAAGTTGACAGGCATTGTGCTAGCAGCTGGGGACAGAAGGGTGAATTCAACACAGTCACAGTCGTCCAGGAGCTCACAGTCTAGTGAAGGAGCCAGAGAGCTAAAGACAACACTATTACAATAAGGCAAGTGCGGAGGTAGAAACACACACAGGGGAGACAGAAGAATTAGGGAGGCCAGGGCACTTTTCTGGCACCTGAGTTGGCTCTTTAAAGACAAGTAGAGGTCATCCAGGGGAAGTGGCAGGAGGAGCTCATTTCAGTGAGACAGAACCATATAAGCAACGGTGGGAAAACAAGATAGTCTTGTGAACAGGGCGAGAAGCACAGGCTATTCTTCAGTGACGAAGCAGACATTACAAGGCCAGGAGAAGTGACCAATGAAGCTGGAGAGGTAGTCAGATGACAGACCTGAAAATTCTCATGTGCTTCAGACTCAGTCTCCAAACTTTTCAGCCGCATTAACTATCAAACAGCAGTTTGGGGGCCGACTACACACTCGAGGTACAAATAAAAAAGAATCAAAATATAGATGTTGTTTTTAATTATTTATATAGTAGTATTTTATTCAGATAAAAAGGTCTCCACGGGCCGGATGAGAGGGCCTCACGGGCTGCATCCGGCCCGTGGGCCGTAGTTTGGAGACCCCTGTGCTATACTAAGGAGCAGAACCTGGAACCTGTGGTTGGTGGGAAGCCACTGGAGAGTTACGATGGAAAGAGGTACAAGGTCAGATGTGCAGTTTGGTAACAGGGTGGAGGAGGGATTTGAGTGGACAGTTCAAAGGAAGACAGACTTTTGATCCTGGAGGAGAGGAGTGAGAATGGATGTGGATGTGGCCAAGTGAGTGGGTTAGATGGGATTGGCACACAGTTAACGTTGCTCTAACTGCCTCGGTTTTCTTGAGGAAGCATGAGGTTCAATGCTTGGCTCTGATGGGGAGCGGGCAGCTTTGGAAAAGTGGCGAAAATTCGGGGAACTTCTTGAGAGCCGTGGGAGAGGAACTGGAGTCGGGGAAGAGGAATGATGACTGGACGGGAGGCAAATTGCTGATGTAACAAATTACCGTCAATTCACTTCAGTCAACAGAAATTTACAGTTCTGTAGGAGTCCAACACTGGTCTCATTAGGCTAGGATCAAAGTGTCATAGCGTCTCCTTTCTGGAAGCTCTAGGAGAGAATTAGTTGCCTTTTCCAGCTTCTAGAAGCTGCCGCATTCTTTGGCTTGTGACCCCGGCCTCCATCTTCAAACACTGCAAAGAAGGGTAAGGCCTTCTTGTATTGCATTAGTCTGCCCCTCTCTCTGCCTCCTTCTTTCCACTTAGAAAACATGACAATGAGCTGCATCTAGTATAACACCAACCATCTTGAAGTGAACAGTTAAGTGATGTTTAGTACATTCACATTGTTGTGTACTGGCCACTTCTAGTTCCAACACATTTTTATCATTCCAAAAGGAAGCCCTATATTCATTAAGCAGTTGTTCCCCAGTGCTTTGTCCTTCCAGGCCCTGGCACCCACCAATCTGCATTCTGTCCTGGATTCACCTATTACAGATAGTTCATATAAATGGACTCCTACAATGTGTGATCTCTTGCGTCTGACTTCTTTCATTTCAAATAATGTGTCTGAGGTTTGCACTTCCATTTTGAAGATTTATTTTATTGATTTTGACAGAGAGAAAGAGACAAAGAGAAAAGAGAGGGCCCAGAGCAGTCTCCATTGTTGTACATCATTAGTTTTAGACACAGTTTCATTCTACACAGTTGGATGTGGGGCTGCACAGGGTGGGAACCGCTCTCCCTGTTTTAAAGTCAGTTGGTTAGCAACCTTAATCCTATCTACAATCTTCCCCCTTGTCATGTAATAAAAGGTGCTCACAGGCTCCTGAGATTAGGACAGAGACACCTTTGAGGGCGGGGAGGTGTTGTTCTGCTTAGCATAGGAGAGGTCACAATGTGTTGAGGCTGAAATATCTGAGGGAGTCTACTCAGCCGTCTATATGGACTGTGGTAGTAGTGCAGGGTTGGGCTTTGCTGGGTGGTTACAGAAATTGTGGACCCAGTGCTCATTTGGAAGGTCTTGGATGGGGAGGAGAGGAAGGACAAGAGGCTAGGAAGGAATTGATAGTGGGAGAAATGAAGTGGGCTAGGGCAGGGCTCCCCAAACTTTAGATTGTATTCAATCATGAGAGAGTTTAAGCAGAGATTCTGATTTAGTGGTGGGATCCAGACATTGGCCCAGGGAATTCTCATGCAGCCAATGGGTGTGTCCACTCTGGGAGGAATGCTGAGGCAGATCCTGGAGGTCTTGAGGAGGTTACAGAACTCATGTTATAGGAGTCAGGAATGAAGAGGGTGGGCAGAGAAAGAGGCCATGATCACGCTGTGGGACTTCTGAAGCTGAAGCTCATTTTTGAACCTGCTGAGCTCCACTCCACCTTAAGGCCTTCATATTAGCTGTGCTTTTTGCCTAGAACAACACTGTCCATGTAGAATAGAGTCATAAATGTGATAGTGCCCACATTGAAGTATAGGGAAACATGGAAAGTTAATTTTAATAATATATTCTATTTAACTCAGCACAGCCAAAATATTATCTTTTAGTGTATATTTACCATCAAATTATTGAGATAGTTTACATTATTTTTGTCTTACTAATCAAAATCAAGGGTGTATTTCATACTTGCATCACATCTTATTTTGGACCGACTCCATTCAAGTGCTCCATAGCCTCACGTGGTTACCACACTGGCCCACATTCTAGAATGTGCTCCCCCTATATTTGCATGGCTGACCCATCCCATTCAGGTCTCTGCCCAGAGATGCCTTTCCTGGACATACTGTTTAAGTCAGCCACCTTCCACTCCTAACACTGCTTTCTTTCCTTCAGAGACTTATGGCTAGCTGATGTCTTAGTTGTTACTTGTTTGCTTATTATCTGCTTCCTCATAAGATATAAATGCTATGAGGGCAAAGACCTGTCTGTCTTCTTTAGTGCAATGTCCTCAGAAAACGACACCATCTCCTCAATAGAATCTCAACAAATATTTATTAAAAGACTGAAGATTCCAGATTCATGTCTGAAGCCAATGGTTCATTAGGTAGGACGTTGGGGGGAGGGGCCTGAGAGAGAGAAAAGCAGTATATGCAAAGACTAAGGTGGGAGAACGCAGCTTTTGTGAGCTAAAAGGCTGACTCTCAGATGTCAAGTCAGAGGCGGGGTTGCTCTCCAGCTATGACGTGGCTTAGCCGGTTCAACCACAGGCTTATCCACTTCTAAAAGAAACCATCTCACCAAGTGGCACTACTGCCTGGCACCAGTAGATGGGGCAGTGTCATAACAAAAAAAAAGTGCACTCTGCCCTCCAATAGGGTGTCTAACCCTCTTCCTAACTCACTTTGCTGAGATTCTGCTCTGGAACGGCCCCGTGTCACGTGTGTGGTGTGGGCTCCTAATGTGCTGCTAGCTTTCCAGGCTGAAGAAATGAAGCCTCGGTTGTGACCTGTGCTTCCCACGGAGGTGGCCAGCTTCTCCAAAGGGAAGGCAGGCCCCTGGGGCTGGCCCAGGCCCAGTCTGCCAGGAGACAGCCTGGTCCTCCTCCGGGGTCTTTGAGCACAGAGCATGACTTGCACTCAGGAGTGTTCCCATTGGCCTAGGACCTTTCTGTCCTCCCGGGTTGAAAGCAAGCGTGTAAGAAGGCAATCCAGGTGTGGCAGAAACCAGTTCACAGGAGCAGCTCTGTGGGTCTGTGTCTGTGACTAACACTCCAGCTGCCACCGAAATGCCTGGTGTGCCAGTGGAATCCTCCCTGCCACTGTGTGCCACCGGTTTCCCTACTGCCGTATGAAGCCCAAAACAGTACGCCTTGCAGACACTGAGACCAACCTTTACTCCCGCCACTCACCCCACCTCCTCCTTGAACCTCTTCCTTCCCCAAACCCTTGAACCTCCTCCTTCCCCAAACCCTTGAACCTCTACATAATTTTGAAATGCTAGCTGCTCGAACCTGATGTCTGCTTTTGTAGAGTTTAGACTTCGAGATCATGGACCAGCTAAAGGTCACTTTAGCATAGGTTCATGTGGTATATTTTTACTGGAATTTTTGTTTGGAGCACATACTGTCAACTTCATTGCCACTGCATGGTATTCTGGAAAACTGAGTGAAGAGGAATTAACTTTGGCTTAAATGGCTTCGTAACTAGCTCATTCTAACACCATGCCTGGTATCCCACCATTAACCCTCTTGTACAGCTGAGCAGTAAGAGATCACAGTTGTGGTCTAATGACACCTGGGGTCAGCCAGCCATGAAAAAGCTATTCCTTCCCAGAGACTAGGAGGGCCCCAAAAAGCATAATCAGGAGACTTTCTTCTTTGATCAGGAAATTTTCTTGTTTCATTGTTAAAATTGTTAAACCTCATTCTAATCTGCACTAATGTGCATCATTTTTATGTTGTATAATTTTGCCGTCCTCTCTACCCAGAAAGCCGTTGCACTCTTCCCTGCTTGGAGAAACCCTGTTCATCCTTCACACCTCACCAGCACGGTGGAGCCTTCTCTGATTTTCCTAGTCACAACGAACCTTTTCTTCTTCCAGCTTCCCATAGTCCTTTGGCTCTTTCAGGGGCATTTAGCCCACTCTGTCTTCTTCTTCACCTGTATGTCATTCATTCATTTAACAATTAAGCAGTGCCTATTTGTATCAGGCACTGGGGACACACAGTGCTCTCAAAGAATCTGCAGTCCAGTGCAAACCCAGAGCTGAGTGGAGTTTATGTCCTTCATTGGACTGGGAGCTTCTTAAAAAACAGGAATTGCATCTGTTTCTAGCTCAGGGACTGGAACCACCTTAAATTGACTGAGAAAATTGGGTTAGAGTTTTTAAACAAGGTTAAAAGTTGGCAAAGGTAGAGGGCCAGAGAATTTCCAGGAGGGGTTACAGTGGTTCTAAAATCTGGTATGGAAGCCGGAGGCATCCACAATCCCTTGTGGAATGGGCTGGTGGAGTGGAAGGCACACTGTCCTCCATGATGAACTTGGGAGTTTGATACAGGACTGTCTGGGCATTTATCACACATTACAGCTAGAATTTTTTTTGTTTTGACTGAGCAGACAGACCCTAGAGGCAAGCAGGTTGCAAGGGCCCAGAAATGAGTTACTACTAAAGGTCAAGCTGGTCAGATGATTAATGTCTAGTTGGCACACAATAAAGCATGATTAATGTGATTATCATTCCCAGCAGAGGGTGGCAGGGTATTGTTTGACACTCAAATTAAAAAAAAAAAATTCACTTAGATTTTTACTAGGAATTCTCATCCAAAATGTGTCAATGATGTAATAAAACTGAATGACTGAGTTCTTATCACACATAAGCATTACTTGGAAACTGTACATATCTCAGAAAACTGAGATACTGTGAGGCCTGACAGTAGCAGAGGGTATTGCAGGGGAGGGAGTATTGGGAGCAGGTAGCACCTTATTTATTGATTACGTACTATATTGTTCACTCTATTCACCTAAGTACCACTCATCTCATTTTTACCTGTGGTAAAAGGCTCCAAGGTAGTGAAAGAAAGTCTTGGTGTCTTCTTTGTCCATTCTATTGTCTTTAATAGAACAAAATGCTGAAAACAAACAAACAAATAAACCAACCAACAATTAAATAGCACCCAGTCATTCTCAGAGAGCTGTCACTCAAAGAACAAAAACACGATTTCCCCCCAACATTTTTGCATAGTACATTACAGTACAAAGCCCATCTTCCACTACCTCCTCCACAAGTTTCGATGGAGACATACTCGTGTGTTTATTCAGTGAGTTACAATTCAGTCTGGGGGTGGAGTGTCAGAATTCAAGTTGCTTTTCCTTAGGGGTAACCCCAGGGCTTGGCGATAGCTGTTGCTAAAAGAGATGCTGGTAAATTTGGGATGTAATTTTCGGATTAGACCCGTTTCCTCATTCTCTCAACCACGGGCTGCAACCGGGTCCCTTTAAGAGACCAGGCACCGGCCGGGCGTCTGAGACCGAAACGGATCCTCTTTTCTGCTCCTCCCCTGTCCCCGCGCGGCGAATGGTTCGCGCCGGCCTATATTTACACGAGATCTTCCTCCCGGACGGCAAGGATGTGAGGCTGGCGAGCTGGCCATCGCTCACGACACCGGAGGGGGAACCCCGCAAAGGCGGGGAGCGGACCGAGGGGAGCCCGGGAGCGGAGTCGGACAACCCTGCAGGGAAGACATGAGGTAGCGACAGCCCCCGGAGCCGACCATGCGCGCGCCCCGCCCTGGGAGCCTCGCGCTGCCCCGGCCGAGCCAGCTGGGACATTAAGCCCGCGGAGCCCGAGTCCCCCGCGTCTGGCCGGAGCGAAGATGCAGTGAGCCACCGCGGGACTGCGCGGGGCCCGCCGCGGCCAGCCCGAGCCGCCACCCGCCCGCTCCTAGGGCCAGCGGCTGCCCCTGGGACCAGCCCCGCACAGGGGCGCTCTCTGCCTCCAGCACCCCTGCGGGCTGGGGCACTTGTCCCTGCGCTCACTCGCTGTTGAGTTTCCGAGGTTTCTGGCCCCAGCCCTGGAAATCGTGTGTGCGTGTGTGAGCGAGGGGCGGTGGGGTCCCTTCTCGCATTCACCGAGGAGTTCTGCGTATTCTTGCACCGTCTCCGCTGCTTTTGCTTGGGGTCCCTCTGTTTATTTGCAGGCTCGCATCTGTTTTTGTACAGATGTTTTTCGCTCCACTCTAGTTTTTCTCATTTTGCTTGCCCGAGACTCTGCCTTCGTCCTTGCCCAGGCTGGGCTAAGTCGTGTCTGAGTTTTGTTTGCTTTTTGTTCCACACTCACAGCTGAGTATTTTCTTCTCTTAAAAAAAAAAAAAAAAAAAAAAATCGATCCTTACCCTGCAGAGTTCCCGATCTCGATCTCCCGCCCCCACTCCCTACCCCAGGCCACTCCCAGCGGAGTTTTATTTTTCGGTCTTGCCGGGGCCCAGCCCGGCGGGGTCGGGTGGCTCAGCGGGGCTCGCACCCTGCGCTCCGCCGCCGCCGTCCTGCTGCGCAGAGGCGCCCTCCGGAGATGCTGCCGTGGAAGAAGCACAAGTTCGAGCTGCTGGCCGAGGCGACGCCAAGGCAGGCGTCCAAACCCAAGGGCTACGCGGTGAGCCTGCACTACTCGGCGCTCAGCTCGCTGGCGCGGGCGTGCCCCGAAGGCGCGCTCAGTCGGGTGGGCAGCATGTTCCGCTCCAAGCGCAAGAAGCTGCACATCACCAGCGAGGACCCCACTTACACCGTGCTCTACCTGGGCAACGCCACCACCATCCAGGCGCGCGGCGACGGCTGCACCGATCTAGCGGTGGGCAAGATCTGGAGCAAAAGCGAGGCCGGCCGGCAGGGTACCAAGATGAAGCTGACTGTGAGTGCGCAGGGGATCCGCATGGTGCACGCGGAGGAGCGCGCGCTGCGCCGGCCGGGGCACCTCTACCTGCTGCACCGCGTTACCTACTGCGTGGCGGACGCGCGGCTGCCCAAGGTCTTCGCCTGGGTGTACCGGCACGAACTCAAGCACAAGGCGGTGATGCTGCGCTGCCATGCGGTGCTAGTGTCCAAGCCCGAGAAGGCTCAGGCCATGGCCCTGCTGCTCTACCAGACATCGGCCAACGCTTTGGCGGAATTTAAGCGGCTCAAGCGGCGGGACGACGCGCGTCACCAGCAGCAGGAGCTGGTGGGCGCACACACCATCCCACTCGTGCCGCTGCGCAAGCTGCTCCTGCACGGACCCTGCTGCTACAAGCCGCCGGTGGAGCGCAGCCGCAGCGCGCCCAAGCTCGGTTCCATCACCGAAGACCTGGTCGGCGAACAGCAGGAGCAGGAGCTGCAGGACGGAGAGGAAGCGGAGCACGCCGAAGGGTGCCTGGAGGAGGAAGAGGACCATGCAGGGGAGGGAGACCTGGCAGAGGACGAGGCCCAGCGGGCGCTGGTGGTGGCCATGCACTTCGAATGCGGGGACTTGCTGGACACGCTGGAGTGTGGCCACGAGGGGGCGCTGGGGGGCGGCGGGGTCCCCTTGGGCCCTGGGGCTGGGCCGCCGCCTTTGCTCCTGGGCAGCAACTCCGACGACGTGAAGGCCGACCTGTCGCAGCTTATTAACGACCTAGGCGAGCTCAGCTTTGGCAACGACGTGCGAAGCTTGCAGGCCGACTTGCGGGTGACGCGCCTTCTGTCTGGCGAGAGCACAGGCAGCGAGAGCTCCATAGAAGGCGGGGGCCCGGACGCCACCTCTGCCGCCGCCGGCAACCAAGCGGGCGCTGCCGACCCTGCCAACCCACACGAGCCGCACTCGGGCTGAGCCCCCAGCAACCAATTGCGCGCACCCTGGGGTCCTACCATGACTCCTCACCAGTCTTCTAGACAACTTCCTTGGCCACCTCGTCCTCCTCCCCTCCAGGCGCCCCCAGGAAAGGGGAAATGGGACACTGAGGCCCAGAGTTTCCCCTACCCCTCTCCCTGAACACATTTGGCTCTGTTTTTTGGAGCTCGGGTTACACGTGGAAACGTGGTGGGATGTACTGGGTGCGGTGGGGAACCCTACAAGAAAGAGGCAGCCCCTTGGGGTCGGGGGTGAGGGAAATAAATGTCCGCTGAAGTTACCAGAAGTCCAGGCGGCAGATGCCAGCCGGCCGGTTTCCTGTTTGTGGGGCAGCTGGGGCCTCAGCTGGAGGGGTTAACTTCCTCCCCCCACCCCCTAACTGGGAGCAGCCTAGCGTTGTCATTGGCTTGTCATTTAAAAGAAAAAGGAATTTGCTCACACTGTGTTTGAAACTTTAATGCCACCTCTTTGCCCCCAGTCTTTTGGTGCAAGAACTTAGGTTGTTTACCTCAGACTCAGACCCTTGAAGTTCTGCCAAATTCCTCAAATAATTGTTTGGGGCGGGGAATGAAAGAAAGTTGCATTTTGTTTACAGTTAAGGACGTCTAACTACAAAAGGAGTTTTCCTTTAGAAACACACCTTCCTCTTGCTCAGATCTCCATGATACTGTGTAAAATATTTTTGCACTGTTGTGAAGTATTTTTGACATTTTTTTTTTGATGTGTGTGTGTGTGTACATAACTGTTCTCAGAGCTGGATGTTTTATATCTTTTGCTGTGCAAAAGGGACATGTACCATGTTGTTCAGTTGTATATACAGAAATGTGTATAAAACATTTTGTTATTTTTGAAGCGTAGCACTGCTCTGGTTGTTTGCATGTCAGTGGGGAGAGAATAAAGAGGCACATTGAAAAGAACAGGTGAGCTGTCTGGAACTGCTGCTAATGCATGGTGGTGGCGTTGGGAGAGGGTGTGGCCATCACAGGATGGTGGGGTAGGACAGTGTGGGTTTGGCCTTTGTGCTTCTACACCATTAGGGAAGGACAACACTCTGTATGGTGGTGGGGCCTGTCTGGCCCTCTGCCGCTCTGGTGCTGCAGCCAGGACCAGCCTTTACCTCAGGTATATCCCACATTCTTCACTGAGTTGCGGGAGTGTGGGCTTTTTCTGGTCTCTTTCAGTTAATTCTTGGAGATGCAGGGTGAGTTCAGTTCCTCACTCCCAGACCTGTGAGGTTATTTAGGGAGGAGTGACTTTTTAACATCTGAGGTTTTACTACCTCTTTTGTGGTTCATGTTCATGATCCAGTGTAAGGATACCATATAATCTTTTCCTTTACACACAACTCAAGGAGCTTTACAGATGAACCGGAAACCTTAGGAAAGTCTCTCTTGGGCTCTCTGAGGAGTGGGACCATCTTTGTTTTTCCTGGGAAGAAAATCAAGAAGAGAGGAAAGTTAATATGTTCCAGTCATGATATGAGTGAGTCCTGGTATTGATGGGTGGATGGGGAGGTGGGTAGAAGAACCTATTTCCTTCCCTTCTATAACCCAGCATGACCTGGGGAGGAGGGGTGGGAATGGTGTGGAGGTCAAAGCAGAGATGAGCCTGTGTGTGTGTGTGTGTGTGTGTGTGTGTGTGCGCGTGTGCATGTGCGTGTGTGCGCTTTAGGGCTTTCATGCTTTTTGTGTTTGTTTCTGTTGTAAACTCCAAACAGATGTCTCTAGTTTGGTTACACCCAATCAGCTGTAAGTTGTAATAAGATGCTGCCAAAACTGTGCCTTCTGCACATTGTCTTCCCTTTGCCCCTTTGGGCCCCCTTTCCTGTGTTGCACAAATGGGTTGCACTGGCCTTCCCTGGTGTCCTCGGGTCACTTTGTTTTGATCATAAATTTGTTCTGAGCAGCTCCACTCAGACATCCTAATGAGTCTGGAGTTCACTGGAACCATTCATAAATGAATGGAGGGTGAATGATTTTCTTCTAAACAACAGGAGTGGTTCAGGTTCAGAAAAGCAAAGAAAAGGTGCATGGGAGGGTGGAAAATAATTTTAAAATACTTAGAATCACTTCTTAACCCTTTTAGTGCGATGGGCCGATATATCGGCTTTTGCATCTTGGGCGAAAAGTACAGTGGGCCGAATATATAGACCGTCGTTAAAAGAGCTATAACTTATTATATTTTATCTTGTATGATGTATGACTGAAATAATTACATTTCTTTTTCAGACGATGTAAAAGAATAGTATTATTAACTAATTCAATTTATCTAAAACTAAAAAAACCTCCTATGGATATCTAAAACAGTAGCTTCATAACGTCTTTTTTCCTAAGGTGATACATTTCCTTAAATTGCCCTTTGCATTTCTCGCTCGTACCGCTGGCAGAAGGTAGTGCTAAGAGGGCTAAGGCCTTCAGACAAGGCCCAGGCCTTTGAATCTGCCATATTTTGGTTCAGCTGGGTTTCTGCTCCTCTCCCTGAATACCTCAGCTGCATGTCACTGAATGACCTTTTAAAATGTTCAGACAGGGAGGTCAGGAGAGTCAAATCTCGTCCTACCCAGCACCCACGTCGCGTGCCTTCTGTGTGGTTCTCACCTGACTGGGAGACAGCTGTGTGGGCCATCGCGGTCTTGCAGGACTAGATTTCACGTGTTCCATTATTTCCACACCTTGCCAGGTGCCTCTGCTGTTTGGAACGGATAAGAACATTAGGGAGAAGATCACATGGCTAATATTTGAGGCTGAGGCAGAGTCTGTGTGTCTTTATTCTTACCCATTTTATGTGTCCAGTGAAAATGCCAAGGTTGGCTTTCATCTGTGACTGATGGGGTTATGGTGATTAGTCAAAAAGTTCTGACAAATGACATTTAAACTGGCACCATCAATAAGTATGTCAACTATCTTTAAAGCCTGATTTTCCCTGTTGCCTGATTTATCAGTAGGGGAGGGGTACTTAGGGGTTGAGGAAGGAGGAAGAAGAAAACAAGGCTGCGGAAGACCCAGCTTCCTTCCTTCCTCCCGTCTGGTGTTCTCCCCTTCCCTCCTTCCTCCCCTCTACTTTTTGGCTTTTATCCCCACTGCACCCAAGGGCTCTGGCTAATGTAATTCTAGAAGAGATGTGAAGGTGATACATGATTCACTCTTGCGTCTCAGCCTTCCAGGGATGATACCACTGGTGTAAGAAGAGAAGTTTTGAATGAAAAAAAAAAAAGACGAAAACTCATGTGCTCCTGACACTCAGGGAACAAGGGAAAACTACGGTGTGACAAAAGCAACACTCAGCAGTGAGCTGAGATATGCATCCCAGAAAGCACCTGAGGTCTGGTTGACTCGTCAAATTTAGCTTTTCCTTCTTACAAGGTGAGACTCATGTTTCTCCTTTCTGTGATCTGATGGTGCTTTAAATGCAGTGAGACACATCCCTCATTCTTCCTCAGCCTAAGAGGCCCCTCCATGTCCCACAAGTCGGCCTGGACTGTATGAAAAACAGGGATTCCTGGTGGCAGGAGAGATTGTTGCAGAGTGGCAGAGTGAATTCATTCGTTAACTTCTCGGCGCAAACATCCCATGTTTGTTTATACAATTTGTTGTGTGTGCTGAGGAAAAAGGAGGGAAGAGTAGGATGGCATAGAATAAACACGAGTATTACACACCCTCTCAACTCTTACAGTTTTGGAGAAGAACACCCACTCCACACACATACGTTCCCCCGTAAAGGAAACCTTCTCATGGCCCTGCAGTTAGCAGAGCAGTAGATTTTAAACAAATTAGAAAGGCTCAGTTATAGTAAGAAAGCACAACTCCCTCCCAGGGGCAGAGTTGCTGTGAGGGTTCTGCTTGTGAAAGGAGAGAACTGGCTGGTGGAACGTACCCCTGGCACCACACTGGAGATAAAAAAAGAAACACCTCATGGGAGTTACCAAGGATCACGAGAAACATCAAAATGTGATTCGGAGCAAGCTGCCCTCATTTCTAACAGGATTTAGTAATTTAATAAGCAGAACTCTTTCCGCTGTGTGGTATGCAACAGTAGCCCTAGCATCTGCTGGGAAGTGATGCATGACAGCTAGAAATGTGTGCAGACGGCTGGGGCCAGGAGCCTTGACTGAGGCGAGAAACCACTCGGGGCTCCCGGCTGACAGGCCGGGCGGGCCGGGATGCTCTGTCCTTTCCTGCCATGTGGCCACGTCTGGATCTGGCTTTATTGTTGGCTAGGGCCTTGCCTGCCCCTGATGGCTCATTCATGTTCACAGGCCACAATGTGCCTGGGACCAAACCCTCCCACCCCCAGCTCTGAAGTGACTCTGTTCGAGCTGTCTTGTCTAACCACCATTTTGGTGGTTTGAATGACTAGGTGACCCTGGAGCTCGCCACTCATTCCTTTCCCATGCTAGGCCTGCACAGGGGTGCCAGCACCCCTCCTTGCATCTGCCTTCCATGAAGAGTGGACTCTGCATCTCCTCTTGATCTCTCTCCCATTCCCCTTCCTCCTGTAACACACCCATCACCTCTGGCTTCTTGTATTACCCAGCTTCCCACTGGACCCTGCCTGTACTTCTCTTCCTCACAACCCTCGCTCCGTAAAGAAAAGAAAACACACACTTTAGGGGAAAGACCCAGCAAGTGCACAGTTAGTCACCAGGAAGCACCACTCTTGCGCTTCAGGGGCCCTCCCCACACTTAGACATGAACAAGCTGAAGCATAGAGAAATGATGTCCTGCCCGAGGTTACACAAAGTAGGGTCCAGACCCAGAGGTTCAAACTCATCAACCCCTGCTCTTTTCACATTCCTCCACTTTTTACGGCTTATAACCAGATTTTTAGCTTCGGGATAGAAGAAACGGGCAGCTGAATTTCCCCCGCCCCCTTTTCTTTTTGAACTCCACATTTGATACATGGCAGATGCTTGGTGATAGATGTTTGTGACGCCATTCATCAGCAGACCACTCCCAGTACTAAGTGTGAATGATTATCTACTAGCTGCATGGTGCTGGAGGTGGAGAGGCCAGGAGTCTGTCTTCCTGGGGGGAATGCTCCTGATGGATGGGTGGGTGGTAGACCCTAGAGGAACTTCGTTTCCTTTTGCTTCCTCCTCTCAGAGCTGGTCTGGCAAGACTTTGACCTAGAAGCATGGATCTAGCTTTAGGGTGGGGAGCTCTTCCCCTTGCATCATGATAATTAATCATCTATATCCTTCCTGGTTGGCTGAGTTCTCCAAGGACAGGCATGTGTCTTTAGGCATCTCTGATTTACCAAACTTAGCACAAAGCCTGGCACTTAGTAGATGCTCAGGAAATACTAAGAAAGAAGTAAAGAAGTGATTCTACTTTAGCCTAGGAGAATAGGTCTGGTAAGCCTCAAGGCCATTACCCAAATGGAGGAACCAGGGTTTTAAGGATGTATAATATGTTTAGAAAGCAGAGAAGATTGAGATTCAATTGACTCCTCAAGTCTATTCAACTTCCAGGATTTTCCTTGGAACTTCTTTGACCTTCTTCGGGAGGGGTGATTCTGTTTTGGAGAAGGGTGGTTTATTTGGAATTGGCTTTGAATGCCGTTAGAGTCTCATCCCTGCTAATTTGAGCCCCACAGATATTGCCCAAATCTGTCTAACTTAAGCCAAATGAAGGCAGAAAGCCTGCAGAAAGATCCTTGGATCCAGGCCTTGAAGTGCCCTGGACTCCTTCCCCACTGACCTAGTGAAACCACTTTCAGTCTCTAGCCTCAAGGTCCTCATAGGGAAAGTGGGTGGGTTGGCTTAGATACCAATAGCAAGACTTTTAGCACTCATGTTCTGAAGGAGCGAAGATTAAGGTCAACTGTATTTCTGCCTTCCTCCATCCCCTAGTGGGACAGAATAGAAGAACCCTCTGACCCGGGCTAGAAACTGGGGCTCTGGGGACAAAGCTTATCTTTAGGACTCACTCAGGCCTGGGCCCTCACCAGAATCAGATTTGGAGGTGATGTTTCCTTCACCAAGTCAGAGCAGGAGTTGCCTGTTGAGTCAGCCCTTTCATGACCTCGAAGCTTGGAGGTTATGGTGGGTCTTACAATGGGGACTGATACTGAAACTAAGGAACAGTTAAGGTCAGGTTATGACCCATAAAGTAACTTGCCTGAGCTCGTTGAGCAGGTTGAGGACAGAACTCGGATGATCTCTTGACTCCAAGTCCTACACTCTTTTCCCTGAATTTTTTGGGCTGGGACAAGTTAGTTTGGAAGCAACCCAGACACTATCCATGGAAATTTGGCAGAGCCCAAGCATCTGATCAAAGACCATGAAGACACCTGGCAGCGGGGTGTTTTGTTCCCCTGACAGTAGAGACCCTCACCCACCTGCAGCAAATCTGGGAATAAGAGGGAGCTGACACCAGGGTTCTTATCCAATTTATGTGTCCAGTGAGAATGATAACCTGGGCAGACTTCCCTACCATCCCTTGCACATGTGCCTTTCTTCTCCAGGAGCCACACCGATCCTGGCTGTCTTTCCTGGGAGAATTTGTTCTTAGCTGCCTGCCAAGGATTCTCCTTTCTCTCTGTTCCAGGTTTAGCCAACAATGGCTCAAGGAGTCACCAAGCTCACTCCAAGATCTATCCTTCCTCACTCTGAGAGCCTGAGAGCTAGACAGAACCTCAGTACTTCTCCAGTCTTGTCCCTTTATATAGATGAGGACACTGAGGCCCAGAAAAGGAAAAGGGCTTATTGAGGTGCCACAGGAATCTTCTAGCAGAGCCAAGATTAGAACTCAGGCTTTTACTTTCCCTCATTCTCTTCTCAAGATGGCACACTGCCTTCTTTCATAAACCCTCCACAGTAATGCAGGGAGCCCCACTTCCTTGGTGACATCGGCCAGTTGTATGGGTGTGAAGTGCAGGGCTCTCTTCCTTTCCACAAGTGGTCCAGTTCTCACTTTTGCCTTCTCACGCTATTGTTCCTCAGCCCACAGTGGATATCCCAAACATGACCTCCATGGCCTTTTCAGCGATTTGACATTTTAATAGTTGACTCTTGAATATGAAAAGCCTTTGAGATATACAAGGCTGAATAATAAGGGTATTTCAAGCACAATGATGGGAAGAGGCTAGAGTAGTCAGGAAGAAATGTTTTGGTGCAGGTTGCACCCCTTTGAACATTATAGATGTTCTAGCATCATGAACCATAATGGGTCCACTCTTGCAACTGAACTCTTGCACAGAGAAAGAGAAAGGGACGCTTCTAAGGTCACTGATGAGTTCAAGAGGGGCAGGTGGATAGGGCCACTGGATCGTGCACCATCACACTCTCGGTTCTATGTTTCAGTTCAGGGCTTGCACCACCTGTTCAGATGTACAAAACCAGTAGCAGTTCCCCACCCAGAGCTGCTGTCTGTCCTCCCCCAAGGCCTTCTCTGCAGATAAACTTGTCTTAGCCTTTGCATGCTAAGTTGCCCCAGTATCCCTGATTCTCAGGGAAAACCACTCACCACTTTATTTCCAGTGGAGGAGCATATCTCTTTCAAAGAGCACCCCATGATTAGGTGCTCCTGTTCAGCCCTGGACCAAACCATGCTGCTTGTCGAAATGAGATGTGTAGACACACCAACGTATGGGGAACCCTTCCTTTTATATCTGCAGTCGCTGTTACAGATGAAGGAAGCTTGTACATTCCATGGACAGTCAGAATCTTTGGGAGGTGTTCACATTGCTGAAGTCAAAACAGTTGTCAGTCATTCCATTCCTTTAATCCAGGTCATAGCAAATGACTAATATAAAGTAACAAATGTGGGATTGGGGGCTACGATGGGATGGGGAGCAGTATTCTTATGGGCAAGGCTGTAAGGCATAACTGAAAGAGTACTGGACTTGAGACCCGGGTCCGGCCTTGGTTTTCTCATACATTAACTCGTTGACCTTGGACAAATTTCCTTTTGGAGCCAGTTCTTTCTGTCAAATGGAAATAGTAATCTAACCAAACTATCTCTCAGATGATTTTGAGGCTCAAAACCTAATATTGGGGGGAAGCCAGGATGGCTCAGCGGGTTAAGCGCTCACTTTGCAGCCCCGGAGTCTGAGGATTGAATCCCGGCCCCAGCCAGTTAGGACCCATATGCTGAACTAAGGTTCTCACTGAGGTGAGACCCCCTGCCCTGTGCAGCCCTGCGCCCACCTGTGGAATGAAACTATGTGGAAAAGTCAATGATGTGCAACTATGGAGACTGTTCTGGGCCCTCCCCCTTCTCTCTGTCTCTATCTCTGTATCTCTCTGTCAAAAACAGTAAAAATAAAAATAAATAAAAATAAATAAAAAACAAAAACAAACAAACAGAAAAACAAACCTAATACTGGATGACTAAGTGCTTTGTTAAATGAAGTACAGGAAAGGAGTGCTTCTGGAATATTCTGATTGAAATAACACAGTTGGAATGAGTGAGCCTCGGTGGAGCTCCCTCATAGAGTGAATGTGTACATGGGCAGCAACATTTTCCATGAAATATATTCCAGAGCCCAAGGAGGGAAAACAGGCAAAGTGAGGAAGTAGTGCATTAAGAATAGGATCCAGTAGGTGGGTATTTAAATGGCAGGCTTTATGTGGAAAGATTATGGACTAACTTTCTGTCTGCAGCTCTAGATATTCACATGTGCTATGAGGCTTCGTCTCCAGCCCAGTCTTTTCCAGCAGCTGTGGCAGGAGAGTGTGGCTGCCGCCTGTGTTCCCTGGCTGGAATTTTGTTGTTGTTGTTCTTGTAATGGGGTTCATTTTGTCAGCATGTGATTATCATCCCCGATCAATATTTCCAGTGTGATTAGTATTCTATATTCACACACACAGGCACACTACTCCCCCCAAATTTCAACAATCACTTGCAATAATGATTTCATTCACCTCTCAAATAGATGTTCCTGAAATGAGTGCAGTCCTCTCAAAGTAGTCCTGTAGACTGTTTTCTAGAAACGTGGAGATTCTGAGTTTTTTGTTGGAGACATTCTATATAGAGCATACACAGGAATACTTAGGATCCTCTTGTGGTGTGTGTGTGTTTGTTCTTGTGGGTATGCTTACAACTGTGCTCAAGGGTGAATATGAGCTGTACTGTAAACTCAAGTTGTTGTGGTTGGCATTAGTGTGAAATGATTAGTGAAAACTCATAGCACAACGAGATAGCTATGCTGATCTTCCCAGATTTCTCCTAAGAAAAATTTCAAATCACAACACCCTTTCCTTTCCATCATATCCTCAGTTTTCTTTTTTGTTTGTTTTTAATTCTGAAAGGTTATTACACTAGGAGGAATCAACAATTCCTTTAGGACAGCTCTATATTACAGGGAAACTGGATTCAAAGAGGCCTATTGCAAGGATGACCATAGATTCTGGTTTTTCAGGACAGTTCCCATTGATGCCTGATGTCCTCATATAATTACAGTTATTTGTCACTTAATGATAGGGATATGTTCTGAGAAATGTGTCATTAGGTGATTTTGTCCTCATGTGAACATCACAGAATGTACTTACACAAACATAGATGGTATAGCCTATTACACACCTAGACTATATGGTACAGCCTTGTTCCTAGGCTATAAGCTGGTACAGCATGCTACTGTATGAACACAGTAGGCAATTGTAATGTGTTTGCTACAACCTGACAATAGCTATGATTTCATTAAGGTCACTAGGCAATAGGAATATTTCAGCTTTGTTATAATCTTTCGGGACCACTATCATATACTCATATGTGGTCCATCCTTGATCAAAATGTTGTTATGTGGTGCCTGACTGTATAGTAGGGCCACCATTCATTCTCAAAGTGTCTTAGTTTGGATGAAAAATAATATAGTTTCCTACCTATAACCTAGGTAACATTGACCTTAGCCTGTGTATGTCTTCATTCATTCATTCCTCTTTCTTTCTTCATTGAAGAAACATTTATAATGTATTAATTGTGTGCCAAGCACTATACTGGTTCTGGAGGTAACATGGGGGAATCTGAGGTAAAGGTTGGGGGTGAGGAATGAGAAAGGGGAGCAAGAAATAGTCTTTGCTCTCATGAAGTTCATAACCCCGTGGAAAAGACCAAAACATGTAATATCTACTCAACATAAAAAGAGGCATGATCAGTTTCTCTCTAAAGTGTTGAAGAAACACAAAAGAGAGTTAGCCAACCCACCCAAGAGAGCAAGGCAGGTCATAGAGAGCTTCAGAAAAGAGATGATCATGTTCTTCAGCCATCAATGTGGTCTCCTCAAAGGCTCTGACTAAGTCAGAAAACATTGTCTGATCTAGGTTCTAAAGGAAGCATAGTCCTCCAGAGCTCTTTTTTACACTTTATTTTTTATTTGGAGTGGAGCATTGGAGGCTGTTTCTGAAAATCTTGCCTGCAACCTCTCTCCAGTTTGTACAGGCACTCCTCCCTTAACGACCAAGCTCTGTTCCTATGGTTAGGTTGTTAAGTGAATTGGTCGATAAGTGAGGAACTTAAAGGTGATGTCTTGTGGTGTGTTGTGGTGCCATAGGAAACGTCTTTCGTTTTTATTTTTTTAAATTGTTTTTGACAGAGAGAGAGAGAGAGAGAGAGAGAGAGATACAGAGACAGAGAGAGAACTGAACTGGAGGCACTCTCCAGTTCAGCATATGGGTCCGCAGGGGCCGGGGCTGGGATTCGATCCTGGGTCCCTGGGGCTGCAAAGTGAGCACTTAACCCACTGAGCCATCCCGGCTTCCCCAAGGAAATGTATTTCTTTTAAAGATTTATTTTATTGTTTTTGACAGAGACAGAGAGAGACAGAGAGAAGGGGGAGGGCCCAGAGCAGTCTCCATAGTTGTACATCATCAGTTTTTCGACTTAGCTTCATTCCACACAGGTGGGTGGGACAGTGCAGGGTCGGAACTGGGCTGAGGGCCTCCTGCGTGGGAGGCACACCCCTTCCCCCCTTGAGCCAGGGGCCAAACCAGGGGGTGAGAACCAAATTAGGGGCCTCCTGCATGAGAAGCACACCCTAGTTCAGCATATGGGTCTGCACAGGCCAAGGCTGGGATTTGATCCTTCGTTCCCGG
This sequence comes from Craseonycteris thonglongyai, assembly GCA_004027555.1. NCBI lineage: Eukaryota > Metazoa > Chordata > Mammalia > Chiroptera > Craseonycteridae > Craseonycteris > Craseonycteris thonglongyai. The sequence continues at coordinate 3,510 of PVKE010024072.1, read as the reverse complement.
GGCTGCAAAGTGAGCGCTTAACTCACTGAGCCATCTCAGCTTCCCCTGGAAATGTATTTTTTGATAGATAGCAGAGGACACCACACTTATAAATGAAATATATAGCCTTGTGTAATTGAAAATGCTTCATGTAGTGAATACTAACTGATAGCAGCAATAAGGAGAGGAGAGGAGAAAAGAGGAGAATTCCCAGGACTCACACAGACTGAGAAAGGGGATTCCCATTGGTTGTAAGTCTGAATGGTCATTAAACATGTAGGCCATTAAGTGAAGAGTGGCTGTGCTTCTAAAGGTCATTTCAGAAGAATATTTGGGTTTCCATTTCCTAATGCATGAATCTGGTAACAAGAAAAAATAGAATGTGGTGGGTATAATTAAATGGGGGTAAAGAATGCTATAACAAATCTTGTACTCTACTGGATTAACATAATCAGAATTTATTTCTCACCTATGCAATATTCAGTATGAATACTCTTGGTTGTCAAGCAGTCATTCAGGGTCTCAGGCTCTTGTGTATATGGCTCTACCATCTTCTAGAGCAGAAGTCATGAACTAAATTAGGCCTGCTGGCTGTTTTTGTGTATGAAATTTTATTGAAACACAACCACACTCAATCATTTACATACTGTCTATGGCTGCTTTGTATCATAACAACAGAGTTGAGTAGTTTCAGAAAAGACTGGGGAGCTCACATGCCTAAAATATTTACTACCTGACCCTTTACAGAAAATGTTTGCTTACCCCTACTTTATTGCCTCAGAATTCCCTCTGGATCATCAGCTTCTGCTCAGAGAATGTCCTCCAGTGCACAAGAGAGTGTGCATGATCATTTGGAGGCTTTAATGGGCAGGCCTAGAAGTGATGCACACAACTTCTGACCATGATCCATTGGCCAGAACTCAGTTCATGGCTACATGTAACTGCAAGGGCAGCTGGGAAATGTAGTTTAGAAGTGCACAGAAGGAAAGGGACATGAGCTTGGGAAGAAAAATACAGTCTCTGTAACAGACTCTTCATTTCATGACCATGGGTCCAGGTTTATATGAGCTAAGTCTTTAGGAAGATCAGGGGGAAATTGTTATTTATAAGAGTTTGTGAAGGCTTTCATCATTTACTTTGCGTTTGGCCCTCAGGGCTGCTTTAAATAGCAAGTAACTTTTCAGAAACAGATTTATCTCAAGGCTACAAGGAGTGTTTGAAGTGAACTGTCTCCTCTCTAGGGATCTGCAAATTCCTGCAGCCTCTGGGAACAGATCTTGCTTTCTCTTGAGGCAGTCAGCAGCTGGGTGGACAGTTCTGCTTCTTAAAAAGTTCTTCTAAGATCTGTGTCCCTGCAACCTGTCACACTGTGCTGTGAGGCTGCAGACAGCGAGTTGGCTTGTTCCTCCCCAATGTACAGGGCAGATCAGAAGCCCTGACAGGAGAGTCTTTTAGCTTCACATCTTGGTCATACCAGCCACCTGAGGGAAAGTTCCTGTGTCCTCCTCTCCCAGAGAGGCCTCAGCTACTCTCACCAGGGAGCCCAGACACCTGGGGAGAGGGCCAGCTCTGCTTCCCAAGTGAGAGGGAGGCCTGGATGGAGGTTTGAGTGGTCACTGTATGTGTTTGGGAGGCTCTAAATCAGGGGTCTCCAAACTACGGCCTGCGGGCCGGATGCGGCCCTCTCATCCAGACCGTGGAGACCTTTTTATCTGAATAAAATAATATTAAATAAATAATTAAAAACAACATCTATGTTTTGATTCTTTTTTATTTGGACCTCGAGTGTGTAGTCGGCCCCCAAACTGCTGTTTGATAGTTAATGCAGCCCGTGGGCTGAAAAGTTCGGAGAACCCTGCTAAATGAATGCCACCCTCCACCCAGCAGTCTGATAGTGGTCCCATTGTCTCTTGTCAGAAAGGCTCTGCTAACCAGGCAGAGCATAGGCAGGATAGGGGGACTTTTATACTTTATACTATACTGTACTGGTGGATTTTTTAATTTTATTAACATGTTACATTTATATAATAAGCCAATATAATGAAAACAATAAAGAACTGTATAATGCATTTTAGAAATATTTTAATTCAAAATGATATTAGAAAAAAAGCTCACGATACCTAACAGAGTTATTTGGGAAATTTACTAGTATGGGTGTTAATGGATTATGGCGTTACTTTATTAGTTATTCTTTTAATACTTTAGGAATAAACCTGCAAATTGTTGAAATAAATGTATCGTTGTCAAGAAAAGAAAAAGAAGAAAGGAAGGAGAGAAGGAAGGATGGAAGGGACAAAAGAAAAAAGAAAACACAGGCAACAAGTTGTGTCTCTTCGGGAGGTAACCACCACTTGGGGAGAAACACAGCCTTCCAGCTCAGAGGCCTGGGTTTGTGTCCTGTTCCTGTTTGCATTCTTGGTTTCACACCCTGTTGTTGACTTTGCACCCCATTCTTGGGTTTGCACTCCGTTCTTGTGTTTATACCCTGTTCCTGAATTTTCATCCCGTTATTGGTTTTGGACCCTATTCCTAGGTTTGAAGCCTGTTCTACAAGATTTCCTTTCTGATGTTGCACAAAGAGGTGTAATTCTCCAAGGTCTGATGCCCACATCTGTAAGCCTACTACCTTAAGGCGTTGTGTAGTTAAAAGGCAATCACGAAGATCAGCCACTTTTATGGAAGAGTGTGATACAAATGTGAGGCATTTTTCTTGCTGTCCTCCTGGAGGAGCCGGGAGGGCAGGCTGGGTTGGGTCTCAGGACAGTTAGGGAATGTGCATGGATCTGTCTTTGGTAACATGGCACCTGAACTTGCTCTGTATTTCTCTCATTGCTTCCTGGGACCATGGTTTCCCCAAAACTTCTTGAGGATGGAAACCCAGTATTTCCTTAGGACCTGCATCCTGAAGGCCAGACTTGTACTACAGTGGTCCCATCAAGGGACTGTGCCCCTGCGAGACCGTGTCTTGCCAGTGATCCTTCCAGCACACTGTCCTTCTCTCCTGAAGAGGACACTGTTCTATGTAGGTGGTACCTTACACCTTATAAATAATGATTCTCAGCCATTTTTTCTCCTGATGCTTATAACCACACAGAGAGACAGCCAAGCTAGCATCAATAACTCAATTTTCAGATGAGAGACCTGGGGATTAAAGAGTAGAATGGAATAGAAAGGGAGGCTACTGACAAGTGTTCAGCACCTGCTGGATGCAAGGCAAAGTGCTGGGCACTTCAAGTGCAGGTGTGTCATGCTGGTGGAGTAAGTAATGGGCAGATCTGGGACTGTGATCTAAGTTTTTTTTTGTTGTTTTTTTTAATATTATTATATTTTATTGTTAAATGTAATGGGGTGACATTGGTTGGTAACAATCAGACAGTTTCCCAATGGACAACTCCACATCACATCACCCATGCATCCCATTATGTGCCCAGCTCCCAGAATCAGGTCCCCCTCCAACCCGATACATCTGGTGCCCACTCCCCTCTCCCCACACAACTCTCCCTCCCCCCTCCCCCCTCCTCTCCAGGTAAA
>PVKE010024071.1:0-24103 GCA_004027555.1 Craseonycteris thonglongyai | reverse complement strand
ATCTTTTTAATGCATTGTTGTATTCTGTTAGCTAAAATTTTATTTAAGATTTTTGCATCAGTGTTCATCAGTGAGATTGGCCTATAGTTTTCCTTTTTGGTATTGTCTTTCCCAGGTTTTGGTATTAGAGTGATATTAGCTTCATAGAAAGAGTTGGGTAGTACTGCCTCCTCTTGAATTTTCTGGAGTAGTTTGAGGAAGATGGGCATTAGTTCTTCTTTGAATGACTGGTAGAATTCATTGGTAAAGCCATCTGGTCCAGGCCTTTTGCCTTTGGGCAATTTTTGAATAATTGTTTCAAGTTCTGTACTGTTGATTGGTCTATTGAGGTTATCCAAATCTTCTTGGTTCAGTTTAGGTAAACTGTATGTTTATAGAAATTTGTCCATTTCCTCTAGGTTGTCAAATTTGTTGGCATAGAGTCTTTCATAATAATCTCTTATGATTGTTTGTATTTCTGCAGCATCAGTTGTAATCTCTCCCCTATGGTCCCGTATTCTAGAAATATGAGATTTTTCTCTTTGTCCTTTGGTGAGCCTAGCCAGTGGTTTGTCGATTTTATTGAGTTTTTCAAAGATCCAGTTCTTTTTGGCGTTAATTTTATCTATTGTTTTTCTATTCTGAATTTCATTAAGTTCTGCTTTGATTTTTAATAATTCTTTTCTTCTGTTGGCTTTGGGGGACCTCTGTTCTTCTTTCTCTAGCTCTATGACATGTGAGGGTGTTTACTTGTAGTTTTTCTTGTTTCTTGAGATAGGCCTGTAATGATATAAATTTCCCTCTTAATACTGCTTTTGCTGTGTCCCAGAAATTCTGGTACGTCGTGTTTTCATTGTCATTCATTTCTACAAATGTTTTAATCCCTTGTTTAATTTCCTCTTTGATCCAGCTACTTTTTAATAGCTTGTTGTTGTTCAATCTCCACATATATGTGGTTCTCTCTGTACTTGATCTTTTGCAATTGATCTCAAGTTTCAACGCTTTGTGGTCTGAGAATACACTTGGTATGATTTGGATGCCCTTAAATTTGGTGAGGTTGGATGTAAGTCCCATGATATGGTCTAGCCTTGAAAATGTTCCATGTGTACTAGAGTACAATGTATAGCCCTTTGTTGTAGGATGGAATCACCTGTAAATGTCAATTATGTCCATTTTCTGCAATGTATCATTTAAAGCTGCGATTTCCTTATTTAGTTTCTGCTTGGATGATCTATCCAATGTTGTCAGGGGGGTGTTTAGATCCCCTACTATAATTGTATTTTTGTCAAATTCTCCTTTTAGTTCTGTTAGTAGTTGCTTTATAAATTTCGGTGCTTCCTGACTCGGAGCATATATATTGATGAGTGTCATGTTTTCTTGTTGTATTGTCCCTTTTATCAAGATGTAATGTCCATCTTTATGTCTTATTATTTTTTTTATCCTGATGTCTTTTTCATCAGAAATCAGTATGGCCACTCCAGCTTTTCTGACTGCTATTTGCCTGGAGTATTGTTTTCCATCTTTTTACCCTGAGTCTATGTTTGTGTCTGTGGCTGAGGTGTGTCTCTTGTAGGCAGCATATGGTTGGATTTTGTTTTTTAATCCAGTTTGCTACCCTGTGCCTCTTTATTAGTGAATTCAGTCCATTTACATTCAGGGTGATGATTGATATATGAGGTTATCCTGTATCCATTTCTTCTTTCCTTTTTATTTTTTTGATGTCCCAACTTTTCTCTATTTATTTTGATTTCTTTATTCAGGTCAGATAGCCTCCTTTAGTATTTCTTGGAGTGCCGGTTTTGAGCTGGATTATTCCCTCAGCTTCTGTATATCTGTAAAGGCCTTAATTCTTCCTTCATATCTGAAGTTTAATTTTGCTGGATAGTTAATTCTTGGCTGGAAATTTCTCTCTTTTAATATTTTGAAGATTGGGTTCCACTCCCTCCTGGCTTGCAGTGTTTCTGCTGATAAGTCTGGTGACAGCCTGATAGGTTTTCCTTTGAAAGTTATGTTTTGTTTTTCCCTGGCAGCCTTGAGGATTTTTTCTTTGTCATTGATTTTTGTCATCTTCAGAACAATGTGCCTTGGAGAAGATCTGCTAGGGTCTAGGTAGTTATGGCTTCTGCTGTCCTCTTGGATTTGGGGCTGTAATTCCTTCCACAGATTAGGGAAATTTTCATCCACTATTTGTTTTAGTAGACTCTGAGAATATTTCATCTCGCTTCCTTCTGGTACCCCTATTATTCTTATATTGTTCTTTCTGATGGAGTCAGAAAGTTCTTGTAGGGCTCTTTCATTTCTCTTGATTTTCCTTTCCCTTTCTTCTTCCCTCTGTGACATTTCAATGTTTGTATCTTTAATTTCACTCATCCTTTCCTCTAACTGGTCAGCCCTGTTTCTTATGCTGGTCAGTTCTTTTTTCAGCTCTCCCATGATGCCTTTCATTTCCAGTAGTTCCTTTTGGTTCTGCTCCAGCTTCTCAATTTTGTTGGTAAAGTACTCATTTTGCTCAAAATATTTCTTGTTAACGTAATTTAACTGTGTCTGGATACTTTGCCAGCATTGAGTGAGCTCTCTGGGTGTCTTGATTAATGCAGTCCTGAATTCAGTTTCACTTAGATTTGATTCCAAGTGTGCAAGGTCCTTTACTAAAGACTGCTCCTGATATTCTGGAGGGGCTTTGGATTCTGAGGTGTGCATTATGTTTGATGTGGTTCTTTTTGCTTTAAGCATGAGTCTGTTTTCCCACTGGGGGTTTACCTATCAGATGGGCTTCTCTTTATTTTTTCTTTTGGGCTTAGTTGTGGGAGAAGAAGATTTTGGGAGAGGGTTGGTGGAAGCAGACAGCTTCTGTGTCCTGGGGCACTTCAGGTTGCTGTCTTAGCTGTTTGATAGCAGGGTAGTAAAGGTGTGGCCAGGGGTGGGGTCATGTGAGTTGGAGCTAGGGCAGGCCTGAGACACCATAGCAGATTGCTCTTTCAGCAGGGGGGCTGGTGGTTCAGTGCAGGCGGGGCACAGGAGCTCTGGTCTTTCTCTCCTCCGCCTGGCTGCCCCTCCTTCAATCGTTTCTGTAAGCCACGCCCACAGGGCAGCACATGCATGGGCTGGGGCTTGGCAGAGGGCTGGGGCTTGGCAGCGGCCTCGGTCGGCCACGCAGTCACGCACGCATGCAATGACACTGTGGCAACCCAGTCGGCAGCCCAGTTGTGCACACGGGCTGCAACGCCCCAGAGGCCCGGTGGGAGGGACGTCAAAAGCCCAGTTGCGCGCTCACGAGCGGGCAGCAGTGCTGCAGCAGCCCAGTGGGAAGGGTGCTGAAAGCCGGTCTTGCGTGCAGGCAGCGGTGCTGCGGCGGCCTGGTGGACAGGGCGCCAAAAGCCCGGTAGTGCGCTGGCGAGCAGGCAGCGGTGCCGCGGCTGCCCAGTGGGCGGGACGCCGACAGCCCAGTTGCGCACTTGCGTGCTGGCAGCGGTGCAGCCGCGGCCTGGTGAGCGGGGCACCAAAAGCCCAATTGCGCGCTGGCAAGCAAGCAGCTGTGTTGCAGTGGCCCGGTAGGCGGTGCGCCTAAAGCCTTGTACACACAGGCCGCAGCTCGGGGGCGGCAGCCGCTCTATGCTCCCGTCTCTGCCGAGACCGCCAGATTCACTCTAAGCACGTCCAATGCAGCTGTGCCCACTTAAAGCCCCAGCCCTCACTCCAAGAGCCCTGTCCTCAGAAGGCGCTCCTTCACAGTCAATCTCCTCTGTAAATCAGGGGTGCTGAACTGTTGTGGGCTGGTGCCCTGCTCTCACCCCGCCCACCGGGAAGTGTAGCCGCCCTGCTCCACAGTACCTGTTCCACTTTAGGCTCTGTGATCTGATTAGGGCACTGTGTGCTGTCCCTTGAGTTCGGGTGTTAAATAGTCCACAGTCTTGTGGGGCTTCCATGCTCCCTAGGTCTCAGCTTCCAGCCCGCCCTCGATCCAGCTCCACTTTGACTGTAGTCCCCCAATCCCCCTTTGTTTTTTGCCAGCTCCGGGCCGTGCTCCAAGTCTCTGTCCCCAAACAGCTGCTTCCCTTTCCCTCTCCTGCTCTCCCCTTTTTTCTCTAACCTTTGGGTGTTGTTCTGCGTTGTGTGGTTCTCTTAGTTGAGGTTTCTTCTCAGGGTTTCCCCTGTGGATTCCCCTCTGTTCACAAGGCCCTTCCCAGGCAGTTATCGGCGTTCTCCTCTCGTGCCGCCATCTTTGATCTCCCGAAAGGCTAATTCTTTAGGAAAAAGACCTACATGAATTAAGATACCTATACTACAACAATGCATGAATGATGTGATGTGGACTTGTACATCTGGAAACTATCTCATTGTTACCAACCAATGTCACCCCATTAAATTTAACAATAATAATAAAAAAAAAGATACCTACTACAAAAGTTTTTTAAAATGAGGTTATTGTAAATATGGTAAAATAGAAAGATGTTAAGAAAGTTATAGAACATCATTTCAATGAAATATAATATAATCATAAACATTTATATTATAAAAATAATTTAGCAAATTTCTAGAACAATTTATTAAAGTAAAGGAAAAAATGCTTCAATCTTGATAAAAATAATAGAAAGTTTCTTAGGTAGCTGGATAATAAGGGATTAGATCAAAGGGAGAAAAGGAAATTCATCAAGGTGTGTCCAACTTTCTGTATCCTATTTTTTTTCTTAGGGCATTTGCTCATTTTCAGCATTTCAAGACGTCAAAATGTTGAGAAGCTTTTCTATTAAAATGCTGGCAGAGAAGCCAGTAGAGTTCCGAGGCAATCTCTTCAGGCTGGGAAGATACAATTGGAGAATGAGCCTGCCAAAGCAGCCCGGATTTGAAAGTTTCAGATCTCAGTGCGAGGCATGGTGAAAATAAGCCATGTTGGCATTGGCCACGTGTTTTAACCCCAAACATTTGTCATTTCAGTTGTACATGCCAAAAAGCTAAGAAATCAAGCAGAATGTGACAGTGAAGATAATAGAATATTTGGCAGTCTTCTGGTGCTGAGAAAAGAAATGCAATTTAGAAGTCACCAAGAATGAGGACTTCAAAATATAACCAGGCTGTTAAAGCAAACCCCTGGAGGTCTGTACTCTAGGAATCTAGGTAAAAAGAGAAAATTCAAGCCTACTAAAGTCTGAAAACCATCCTCAAGTCAGTCTAGTTCATGACTAGGCTGAGGTAATCTGTCTTCGGTTGTTTATCAATGAATAGGGTACCATCTCTAGAGGAAGATAACATCTGAAACCCACAAATTTTCAGTTGTAATATCTGACATTAAAAAATACGTTAGTTTTTAAAGATTTTTTAAATTGTTTTGAGAGAAGGTGAGAGATAGATAGAAAGATAGATGATAGATAGATGACAGATGATGATGATAGATAGATAGATAGATAGATAGATATAGATAAATAGATAGATAGAAGTGAGGAGGTCTCCATAGTAGTACATCGTTAGTGGTGACATAGTTTCATTAACCATAGGTGGATGTGAGGACACATGGGGTGGGAACTGAACAAGGTACCTCCCACATCGGAGGTGAGAACCTTTGCCACTACAGCAATTACCAGTTAGTTGCTCTGCAGTTCAGCATATGGATTTGCATGAACCAGGGCTGGGATTCGATCTCTGGAGCTATCCTGGCATCCCCTAAAGATATGTTTTGACATATCAAAAAATAGGATCAAGAGAAAGAATAGGCAATACAAATAAATATAAACTATTTGGAGGGCTAGCAGAGAACCCAGATTCCAAATATGTCACTAACGATGGCCACGTGTTATCGATGAAACAAAACAGAACAGAACAGAACAAAACACAAAATAAAACAAAAAACAAAACAAAGCAAAACATAACAAGAAAACAGGAAAATGTGACCCATTTTTAAGAGAAAAGACAAAATAGAGGCCATCTTCGAAAAGGCCTAACCTTTGGAATTAGCCTACAAAAAATTCATAGTAACTACAGAGTTGTGATCAATGATGGAAAAGAAATGCTACTTACTTCTCATTAAGATCATTGGAATAGAGATTCTGGGATGGATTAGCAGGTTGAACACTCTCCTTGCATCCCCAGGGTCTGAGGATCAGGTCCTGGCCATGGCCCATGCTGACCCATTAGCTGAACTGGGGTGTGCTTCCTATGTGCAAGGCCCCCAGTTTGGTTCTTGTCAGGGTGAGCTTCCCATGTGGGAGGCCCTTGTATCACAGGGTTGTGCCTCCCATATGGTAGGCTCTTTGGCCAGGTTCTCTCCCAGAGAGGGCCCCACACCAACCTGTGGAATGAAACTATGTCAAAAATTAATTATTGGTATATACATCTATGAAGACTGCTCTCAGCCCTCCCCCTACTCTCTCTTGTCTCTGTCTGTCAAAACAATAAAAAATAATCAATGGAGTAAAAAAGTTAACAGAATAACATTTTTTAAGTGTTAAAAGAAAAATAAAATTTAGTTGAAAATCCTATATATAATGAAAATATTCTTCAATATAGAAAGCAAAATGAAGATACCGTATTTTGAATAAAAGAGAACTAAGAATATTTGTTGCTGGCAGACATACACTCAAGAATTTCTAGACAAAATTCTTTAGGTTAAAAGAAAATGATACCAGATAAGAATTTGGCTCTTTAGAAGAAAATAATTATCAACATTTGTTAAAAACTGGGGTCACTATAAGTACCATTTAAATAAAAAATACAACATTTGTCCTGTGGAGTTTATTATGTATGTGAGATATGTTATATAACTACAGCCTAAAGGTTGGATCCATGGTTTCCGTGTTACCCCTATTTGTGTGTGTGTATGTGTGAAATAGTACAATATTAACTTAACTAGATTATAAAATATTATGCATGTATATTGAAATATTGTGAGAAAACTAAAAATAACAACATAAAGAATAAAACTAAAATACCAATAGAGAAATTAAAGTAGAATCCTAAACCTATTCAAATAATCTTAATGAAGGCAAAAAAGAAATAACAGAATTTCTAGTAAGATGGCTGAGCAGGAAAATAGTGTACTTACCTTCTTTCACAACCACATCAAAATTACAAACTACAGGACCACCATCATTGAAAACTGTCTAATGTATAGCTAAACAGAAGTCCTACCTCTAAGGACATACAGAATGAGCCACAGAACTGGTAGAAGGGGTACAGATGTGGACAAGGCTGGTCCCACACCTGTGTGTGATCATTAAAAGTTGGGAGGGATAGCTTAGCTATGGAGATACCACTCCCCCAAAGGACATAGGGGTGTCTCAGTCCCATGCCGAACTCTCCAGCCTGGGGTTTCACCACTGAGGAGAGAAATCCCCATAACTTCTGGCTGTGAAAATTGGAAGAAATTGTGGCTAAGTGAGATGGAGGGTTGCTGAAGTCCCAAGTGTTCCTCTTAAAAGACTCCCACATGAGCATGCTTTCTCTGAGCTCCAGTGTTGGGGCAGCAGCTCAAAAAGCATGAGGGAGATATGAGGAGGTACTGAATGTCTGGTTTCATGACGAGGGCTGGAGAGGCAAATTTTTTTCAGAAAAAAGTGCTGATAGAATTCATTGTGTCTTTGTTGAGTCCTCCTCCTTCTTGGCATGCAGATGCAGGCGGCTGCCATGTCTAAGTTTCCATCATTCTGGCTAAACTCTTTGACCATCTAAGCCCTGGTGATTCCCCATACCACCCAACTTTCAGACCCACCCAAGCTTCTTTCAGTGGCTTTTTCGTACAAACAGACTGTCCTGGCTCATGCTATGGACTTTCCTAAAATCTCTCAAAATTTTACAGAGCCCAAAGAAGCAACATTTGGTTTGGGCATGTCCCATATCACTGGCTGATTACTCCCAAGCTCAGCATTAGTGGCAGCTGTCTGTTGTTTGCTACTTGGCCTCTTGAGGTACCTCTAAACCCAACATAGTGCTGGCCATTTGCAGATTGCTTTGTGCCCATGCCAGGTAGCCCTGGGAAGGGCTCAGGCTGCAGCTAAACTTGGCCTGTGGACAGGCCCCTCCTAGTAGGCCTCAGGGCTAGCACACCTAGTGTCCAGCTTTGGACCAAGCTAGAGCATCCTCTAGCCACCTCTGGGGATGACACAACCAAAGAGCAGACTGAGCAGACACGAGAGTTCTGCTAAAGTAAATCCTGCTCTGTAGGGTCAGCCCCTGCACAATAGCTCCTCCACTATAGTCACAGCCAGTCCTTACCCCAAATTAACCTGAAGGTCAATCGCTCCCACTGACATATCAACGGAAACCAAGGCACAACTACAACAGGAGCACAAACACAACCCACCGAAGAGGCACACTTGAAGCATTTATCTCAGGTGACCAGGGAGACTGTGTCACTGGGCACCCTAGGATACCTACTACATAAGACCACTCTACTAAGTCTGGACACATAGCATCCATGCCTAATATATAAAAAAATACAGAAAGGCAGTCAATGGGCAGACAAACATACTCCAAATAAAAGAACAGTAACAGGGGAAGCTGGTATGGCTCAGTGAGCTAAGCATTCACTTTGCAGCCCTGGAGCCCAAGGATCAAATCCTGGCCCATATGGACCCGTATGCTGAACTGGGGTATGCCTCCAGTTCAGTTCTTGCTGGGGCCTATGTGGGAGGCTCCTGGCCCAGTTTCTGCCCTGCCCAGCCCTGAGCCCACCTGTGGAGTGAAACTATATGGAAAACTAATGCTGTCAACTATGGAGACTGCTCTGGGCCCTCCCCCTTCTCTCTGTCTCTGTTTCTCTCTGTCAAAAATCAATAAAATAAATCTTTAAAAAAAAAATAGCAAGAAATGAGAAGAAAAAAAGTTGGTTAAGGCCCACCATCTTTACATCTTTTACTCAAGAACTGAGTTATTCCGTTTCCATTCTGTTCTTTCACTGTGGTGAATGGCATCAGAAGTCCTCCTAATCAGTTAAGGTTTGTGTATGAGTCAGGATCCAATCAGGAAACAGGTACCAATCTGTCTTAATTCAGAGACTTCATTTGGTAAATGACAGAACTGTTGAGAAACCAGAGTATGGTGAGAGGACCACAGGCAGCCCCTACAAGGTCTAGGTTAGGATGAAGGGAGAGGGCTATGTTACCAGAGCTCAGGGTCACCCACAGTAGGTAGAGCCATAATGAGATGCAGCAGCTACCAGAGACTACCTGACAAGGCACAGAGGACACCTGAGTTGAGAAGGCTCGGCCAGAGTCTAGGGAGCAGGGCAGAGAACCACAGTGGGAAAAACTATATAGAGAGAGCTGCAAGGTTTCCCCTCAAGTCTTCAGCTGAGTCCTGATTCACACATGCATGTGAGGAAACTGCCAGAGGCCAGGAAAGAACCACCTGAATAGATTAAAGCAGGGGTTCCCAAAGTCTGGGTCACGCACTGGTACCAGTCTATGGCCTGTTAGCAACTGGGCTACACAGCAGGAGGTGAGCGGCAGGCGAGCAAGTGAACCTTTGTATTTACTGCCTCTCCTCATCACTTGCATTGCTGCCTGAGCTTCGCCTCCTGTCAGATCAGCAGTGGCATTAGATTCTCATAAGAGCATGAACCCTATTGTGAACTGCACATGTGAGGGATGTAGGTTGCACGCTCCTTAGGAGATCTGATGCCTTATGATCTGAGGTGGAGCTGAGGTGATGATGCTAGTGCTGGGGAGCAGCTACAAATAGATTAAGATTAGCAGAGAGGTTTGACTGCACAGAGACCATAATAAATCAATTGCTTGCAGACTTATATCAAAACCCTATCAGTAAGTGGCGAGCGACAAGCTGCATCTGGTGGCAGGCCTTATAGTAACAAGTGAGTTGGTCTACTTCAACTATACAGCTGCATCTGATGGCAGTCTATAAATCAGAATCTGACACTTATTTTAGTCCATGTGTGGCCTGCCCATTATTTTATTTACCACTTCTGTCTGTGCCTATTTCCTCTACCACTCCCATCTACCACCAAGGGTGTGGAAAAACTGTCTTCCATGAAACTGGTCCTGGCACCAAAAAAGTTGGGGACCACTGAATTAGAGGGAACAAATTTCCAAAATCTAGACACTGCATGAGCTAGGGTTTCCTCTCCACTCTAAATCCTCCAGCTGTACGTCCCCAGCTAGTGGCTGTCAATCTTGGCTACATGCTGGAATCAACTGGGACCTTTAAAAAGTAAAGGGACCTTTAAAAACTGCCTGGGCCCAGCCCTAGACTGTCTAGCAGGGGTCCACAAACTACGGCCCGTGGGCCACATGTGGCCTGCCGAAACATTTATCCGGCCCGCTGGGTGTTTTTGCCAATGCTGCCTGTCCTGCTTAGCAGCCGACTTGTCCCGGGCCCGCAGTGTGCATGTGTGGACATGCTGAGGGACAGTGACTGGCCCCCTGTTTAAAAAGTTTGAGGATGCTTGGATGTAACTGGTCTGCACACAGCCTGAGCACTGGGAGTTTGAAAAGCTCTCCTGGTGATTCTAATGTTTGAGCACCACCGCATGAGCTGAACGCAGGCAGAAGCCAGATCAGGTCCTGGGAAAAGCAGCCTGTGGAAATCAGCACTCTGCCATGCCTAGTGTGGAGAGGATCGAAGAACCATGGGATCCAGGATCAGCAAACATGGTGCAAAGAAGTGGGTAGAAACAAGGGAGAGGATGACGGGAAAAAAGAAAGAATGAAAACATAAACATGATCCTCTCTAGACCCTTCAGTAGCCAACTCAAATTCAGCTTTCTCTGTGCTGCAACTTTCCTCCCTCTTATAATGCTAATTGCTATTCCTCCAATGACAAAATGTTTATATCTTAACAGCCTCCCACGTGTCCTCAGCTGCTAGCCCACCATCTTGCTATATGTTCTGGGTCTTCCTGCAACGTACCACTTCAAAGCCTGCATGTTCCTCCTCTCACTAGATGATGTGTGCCCTTCATTTCCAAACTTGACTAGCTAGCTCATTTGGATACTTAGCTACTATTTACTCATTAATGGCTACTAATGGTTAATATAGTACCCCTGCCAGATAACATATGCATAGCAAAACTAATGTTGAGTGTAAGAATTTCTGGGCAAAGTCAGTTAACTGAGTAGATTATTCTGTGTCCCTTAAAATGTATATAAATTTAAATCAAATAACATAGATGATAGTGTGATATTGGACAGTAATAATTTACAAATTTACAAATGATTAATTGTATTTTGATCACAACCCACCTCATAACTATTGAAACATTCAGCAAGGTAAATATACCCTTAAGATACATTTATATTTCTACTTTAAAAAGCCCAGTTTTTATATTCACAAAAATTAGCTTAGAATTATACTTGCTGTAAATTCCAAAGTCTTGTGATTTCAATTCAAAAGAAATTTACCTTTTTTAGTAGAAATATTAAGCATTATCCTATTTGACTGAGAAAGCCACTTCTCAGAGAAGGACAAAATCCAAGGTCAAAATCGAAAATTATTTACTCTGTGCTTGTGTGTGTATATATTTAAATAGAAAGATAGGCTATTCCCTGAAAAACTGGGCCCAAACTATAAGAGCTGATAAAATACTAAGTGGATCAAAATTAGACATGATATTAAAAATTATTTCTGGTATGAATTTTTCTTCATTGTGAATCTTTATAAAGAATTTGTGGAAAATCCACTCTTGACTACATTAGGACATTTACACTTTTTATGGCAGTGCCAACTCCTAAAAACAAACTCCCAATGTGACAACTACAGAATACTGAAAAATAATACATGCATATATAAAGGCCACAGAGAGATAACCTCCTTATGGTTCTACAAGGAAAACATAAATACTATGAATTCATAGAAAAATAATTTCTCTTCATCTATTTAATGTACGACATTTTTCCAATGAAAAGTTTAAACTGTCATCACCACACTTTCAAGCCCACAAATTTCAACAACCACCACAACCACGACCTGACTGGGTTCCCAAAATTCTCAGCAAAAAACAAATCAAAACAAAACAAAAAACACACCACATTTCTACCTGAATACATGGGCATAATCTTACTACAGCTATCAGAATTCTTTAAAAGTAGTTAAGATAATATATTTTGTTATGTATTAAAATATATTTATAATATAAAATATTTAATATATGGACAGAATTAAAATCCAAAATAAGTAAATGATCACAAACTGATGAAATTCTAAATGATCACAAATTAATGGAATTCTAGTAGACTCTTGGGAGCAATAATGTGACCATAGGAGCCTTCTTTCTCTACAACATCATTAAATAAGAAAAGGAAGATGCTTTTTGCACATAAAACCAGAAAATTAAGGTTAAGTGAGCATAGGTTTTTAAGTAATGAGTAGCTAATAATGCTTATAAAAGGAAAACAAAGGGGTAAGTTCATGTAATTACCAAAATCAGTCATAAACCCACTAGGATGTTATCACGAAAATATATATACTTCAGACAAGTGGCAAAGACAGAAGAGAAACTTCTTTTAGAGTGTGCGCAGAACCTCACAATTTCTTCAAAAATAGAGCCTATATACATACTTTGAATTGAGTCAACATTAATTAATGCCACTGGCTGATGAAATTATGACATCTAGGACTTCTGCTCACTGCTAAGACCTAAGTGGGTACCCTTCTGGCAATAAATGACTTAGTAGCTGAGGTGAGATCCTGCTCATACACCAAAGGTGAAGCATCTAATTCACCTTGGTCAATCCACATGGCTGAGGGAATGTAAACATGAGCTGCACAAGGTCAAAAGACATTCTAAGGCCTTAATATTACAAAACTTTTTTCACATTGGCCCCATGAAATGTGCTTTAGGGAATCTGTGGATCTGGAAACCATCCACAGCCTGACTGTTTAGTGACAACAATGGGGTCACAGATTTGAGAAAGAGAAGGGAGGTATAGCTCCCAAAACAAAACTAATGAAAGTAAAAAATATATTCACAATTGTTTGGGGAAAAGAATGATTCTGGGTTGAAATTTTAAATTAGAGAATTTTTTTTTTTCAGTTAGAAAAAGAGCTATTAAAAGAAAAAGATTGATGTTTCTCAAATCTTGTGTCTATTACTCCTAATTTCTCAGAAACAACAGATCTAAAGATTACCCATACACACAAATACACACCGTTGCTTTTTTTTTTTTTTAGTTATGGCATCTTCCAATTTTAGGAACAGACATGCCACACTTTTCTATGAGGTAAGAATGCTTAAGTGTTGCCGGTTCTTCACTGAAGGGCCAATAGCAAAGCAGAGTTATAAAGAGCAAGGTTATTGTTTGATTGACTTCAGACACAAATTAATGGTGAGAAACATTGTAGAAGAAGAAACACTAGGCATTTAGATCTTTTGACTAAAAGGATTACATGGAAAATTGTAGGTAAAAGGAAGATTTTTAAATGTCCTATTTCTTCATGTCAGATAAAAATGCAGAAACTCATGTAATGATCAAAAAATATTACCATATTTTCCGGCGTATAAGATGACCGGGCGTATAAGACGACCCCCTAATTTTACAGTTAAAACATAGGTTTAGGCCTATATTCGCTGTATAAGACTACCCCCCACTTCCGAGGCTGTAGTCTTATACAGCGAATATAGGCCTAAACCTATGTTTTAACTGTAAAATTAGGGGGTCGTCTTATACGCCAGAAAATACGGTATATTATACATTTCCTTCAGGTAATATCATGGATTAAGGATTATAGTAGATCACATCACAGCCTTATTAAATATAACAGATACCTTCACACACCATATATTCAAGGTCTGTGTTAGCAAGTGGCTGGGAAAAACTGAAGGCTGAAAAACCATAATCCTCTTTACCCACTTGAGCCCTCCTTCGTAAATGCCTGACATGAGTGGACCCTTCAAGGTTCATGGATAATACAGTTCACTAAATTGGTGCTCCCATGCCTCAGAACATTCACTGTAAGAGTCTCTTAGCATACAGAGAGGAAGCAGCACATTTTGTTTGAGATTATCTAACTAGGTTCATTATTACTTCCTTCCTTTTGTTTCTATTTTAAAGAGAAAAAGCAACAGAAAGGCCCATTCCCACCCAAGCCTACCCCCAACACAAATTATTAGTATCCATAAATGTGACCAAGGAGTTATAAACTATGAAATAAGGTTCAATTGCTATGGGGCAGACGTATTAAAAGCATGTTCTTACCTGATGTGGCCAATCAATTCAATAAGCTTGTGACTAAAAAAATAAGCTGTCAGCTCAGACACATGACTCAGGACTGAACACACCCCAAAGAGGGTTGTGGTTCCATTGAGATCTTCCAAATGCCAGTAGAGAAATGTGAACACGAAGCCATATCCAAAACCCATAAACCATGCCACGAACAACACTGAGCCATACTGCACACTGCAGAGCAGTCTGATTAAGTCCCAAAAGTTGAAGGCCTGTGAGTGGCTTGTGGTTGGTGTCTCCTCAGAGGACTCAGTGGAGCCGGTCCTCTCCACCTGAGGGATCTCCACCTCTTTCCCTTTATTTTCATTATTTTCAAAGTGGTTGTAGCGGAACCGGAACTGAGTAGCAACAATCAAGGCCATGGTCATGAGAACTCCAAAGACAATGAAGACGATCTGATAGTTCCGGTACTCAGGGGCCTTACAGCCCTTCCCATCAATGAGCACATCTATGTGGGTATAATCAATCCCAATGCCCACAGACAACATCGCCAGGCCCCAGCCCAGGGAGCCCCACATGCGCTGCAATCCATAGCGGTCTCTGTGTTTTCCCAAATACTGGAGTGTTACTGTGTCCACAATGGTGACAGAAGAGGCACTGAAAAATTCTCCTATTATGACAACTACCAAGATCACCAAGAATATAGCTTCTACCTCTTGTTGATCATAAACAAGAGTGACTTGGCTGGAAGGTAAAGATTTGGTGGTGGTGACAACAGTAGTGGTTGTTTCCCTGGTTACATTTCCTGGGGAGGCAGAGGTCGCTGTGCTTGGGTTCAAGGTCATGTCCATAATATGATCTGTAATTTCATCTGTCTGCGGCTGCAGAGTGGGTGCACTGGTCTTGTTTAGAATTGTTGAAAAGATGTCAGTTTCTGTGACATTGGGCACTGTTTCTAACATGACTGACCCACTGGAAAGCAGCAGGTTTCTTTTCTCGCGTATTCTTGGTGATGTGGTAATGGAAGAGATAATGGAAGAATTCATTGGCAGGATAGTCAGCAGGTGACTCGAATTGGTTGGGTGAACTGTTGGGGGAATCTTTGGTACACATCTCAAGGTAGCAGGTTTGACAAATCCGATGCCTAGATTGAATAAAACCCAACACAAAAGAGAAAAGAGGAGGACAATTTTGCCCTTTTTAAAGCGATCTGCAACTACGCCCCAAAAGGGGGCACTACAGAATTCAATGAAGTATCGAATACCTACTAGCAATCCACTCTGGCTTGGTGACATTCCCAGCTGCTTATAATACACAGGCAAAAGTGGGTAAAGAGAGCCATATGCAGAGTAAAAGAAAAAATAAAAGACCTTGGAAATTAGAAGATCATTGTTTATTTTAACACAGTGCTTCTCTATCCAGTCAATTTCCTCCTCAGGAATAGCTGCTGTTTCTGTAGAGGATGGTGTTTCATTTGAAGGTGGTTCTGGTTCCCTGGAGATACCATTAAAGGGATCAGCAAGCACATATTTTCTCTTCTGTTCCTCTTCATCATCAGTTAAGATGGCAACTTTATCATCTGCCGCCATGGTTTGTCACTACCATCAGAAAGTTTGACCTTCAAAATTTAATTTTTGATCTGTAAAGTAAAATAAAAAAGATGGCTTAGTAATAAAATTGATAATATTTAAACAAAGAACTTCATCTTGCAGGAAACTGAGGAGTTTCAAACTACCACTAAAAATAATAATTGTGAAAGAGAATTTACTGACCATTTATCACTTGCAGCCACAAAATACTGATTTAAAAAAAACAGCTTTCAAAAACCTCAAATGTTCTTAGTGACCACTGACTGACTACATTTACCAATAGCAAGTTTATAGCTCAGGTTCATTCTCAATCTTTTCATAGATTCCTACAGAAAATTTACAAATGATAGGGATTCTGCCTAAGTGAAATACAGGAAATTGAAAATAAACAGTATTTATAGTTTCTTAGTTTTACTGTTTAAACAAATCCACTATACTAGGAAGTCTAGAAATTTAGAAAATAAAGGTAGTTAAAACCATTCCGTTTCTAGAGAAAAACAGAAATAATCTCTTAATCACAATGCAATGAGAAACAGGGAGCCAACTGCACATTTGCAATAATCCTTGGTAACTAGCCATGACAAGGACATCCTGGTAAGAAAATAGACTTCATGTTGCTTATATTATATACATTTATCCAGATGTACTCCTAGAGATGGCATTTTAAGAAAATGTCAGAAAAAAAATAGCAGATAACATTTGTTGAGCATTTACTCTGTGCCAGGTAACAACATTTAAAAGATCTTTATATGTATTAGTCCGTATTCATTATAATACCTCTATTATCTTCTCCATTTTTCAGATGAGAAAAATGAGGCACAGTGACTTTAAATAACTCATAACTGACAGTCAAACAGCACAGGAAAAGAAAATTGTGGCCCCAAGCCCATCAATAAAGGCCAAGTAGGGAGCCTAAATTTCCATACTCACCAGGGTATAACAGGCCACCTCAATCCCTCAACTGAGGCATTGGAAGAGGCCAAGTATGGAGCTGGGACTTTCATCCCTGCTGGGTGGTAATGAGACCATATCCCCACAACAGTGTCAGTGGAGGCCCCACTCTCCCCAACTGGGTGGCATCAGGGGAGGCCTAGTGGAGAGTCAGGACTTCACCCCATCTAGCAATAACAAGGTCACTTGTGGTGTCAGGTGGCCATTGGGGAGCAATAATGAGGCACTCCTATCCCTACCCGACAGAGGTATCAGCAGAGGCCTAATGTCAAGCCAGAACATCCATATGTACTTCATAATAACAAGAAACTATTCACCCTCAGGGTATCAACACAGGCTAAGTAGGGAACCTGGATTTCTACCTACACCTGGCAGTAATGAGGCAGCTTCTCCCATTCCCTTGCTAGAGCACTGTCAGAAAAATCCAGCTAAAACAGAAGGCTTAAAACAGATCCAGAATCTCATAACATAATACCCAAAATGTCCAGTTTTCAATAAAAAATAATGTATCAGTTCAAGAACCAGGAAAACCTCAAACTAAATGAATAAAGACAACCAATAGATGCCAACACCAAGATATGAATGTTAGAATAACCTAACAATGATTTTAAAACAGCCATCTTAAAAAAATGCTTCAACAATTATAAATATGCTTAAAATAAATTAAAAAATAGAAAATTGAAGCACAGGAATAGAAAGTGTCAGCAAAGAAATATAATAATATATAAAGAAAAACAAAATGGAAATTTTAAAACTGGAAAATACAATATCCAAACTATAACAAATTCAATGGATGGACTCAACAGAAGAATGGAGGAGACAGAGGAAAGAATCATGAACTCTAACAAAGCCTCAAGCACCTGTGGGACTATAACGAAAGATTAGACATTCATGTCATCATAGTCCTGGAAGGAGTCCTCAAAGAAATAAAGACTAAAAACTTTTCAAATTGACAGAAGAGATAAACCTACAGGTTCCAGAAGATAAATGAACTCCAAACAAAAGAAATCCACACCAAGACACATCTAGTCAATCTTTGAAAACCAAAGACAAAGAAGAAATCTTTAAAGCAGTGAGAAAGAAATCATAACTTACCAGTAGGGGAAAAACAATCCCAACAATCACAGATTTTCTTATTAGAAATCATGGACGCCAGAACAAAAGAGCACAATATTTTTTAAGTGCTGAAAGAAAAGAATTGTCAACCCAGAATCCTATATTCAGGAAAAAGACAGCACAAAAGACAAGAGACTACAGAACAATATCCCCTATAAATACAGACTCAAACATTCTTAACAGAATATTAAGAAAGAAGATTTTGGAATATATACAAAGAATTAATTGTACACTATGACCAAGTGGAATCTATTCCAAGGATTCAATGCTGGTGCAATATTTGAAAATCAATCAATGTAATCCCCCATATCATGACACTAAAGACAAAAAATAAATAAATTATGGTTCTTATCAACTGATGCAGGAATAGCATTTGACAATCAAACATTCATTCATGAAAAGTCTCAGAAAATCAGGAATATAGAGGAACTTCCCCAGCTTGATAAAGATCACCTACAAAAATCTACAGGTGGGAAGCCAGGATGGCTCAGTGGGTTAAGAACTCACTTTGCAGCCCTGGGGACCGAGAATCAAATCCCGTCCCCGGCCCATGTGCCCCCAGTTCAGTTCTCACTGGGGTGAAGACCCCGGCCCAGTTCGTGTCTGGTGCAGCCCCGCTCCCACCTGTGGAATGAAACTATGCGGAAAAACCAACGATGTGCAACTATGGAGACTGTTCTGGGCCCTCCTCCTTCTCTCTATCTCTATCTCTGTATCTCTCTCTGTGTCAAAAACAATAAAAAAAATCTACAGGTAACATTACACTTAATGGTGAAAGTCTGAATGCGGCTTTTCTAAGATAGGGAACGAGGCAAGACTATCTATTCTCACCACTCTTATGCTGCGTAGTGCTGGAAGTTCTAGCAGTAGTGTTAGAAGGAAAGAAAAGGAAACAAAAGTGATACAGATCAAAAAGGAAGATATAAACTGTCTTTATTTAAAATGATTGTCTATGTAGAAAATCCCAAGAAATCTCCAAAATTTTCTAGAGCCAATAAGGGAGTTCAACAAGTTCACAGAATACAAGATAAACATACAAAAAATCAATTGTGTTTCTATGTATTATGCTAGCAATAAACATGTGTACACCAAAGTTTAAAATACAATATCACTTACAATTGCCAAAAAATATAAAAAATATTTAAGTATAAATGAACAAAAAATGTACAGAATTGTATGCTGAAAACTACAAAATATTGATAAAATAAATGAAAATATCTAAATAAATGAAGAGACATACCATGTTTATGGATTGGAACACTCAACACAGTAAAGATTTCATTTATCCCCAAATTTGTATGCAGGTTTAACACAGTCTTATTAATACTTCAGCAAGATTTTTTTTGTAAATACAGACAAGATTATTCCAAAATTTATAGGAAAAGGAGAGGGAACTAGAATCGCTAAAGCAATTTGTAAAAGATTTATTATACAGCTACACAGTGATCAAGGTTGTGTGGTATTGGTGGAAGGACAGAAACACAGATCAATGAAACAGAACAAAGAACCCAGGAATAAATCCACAAATACTCCTGATTTTTGACAAAGATGCAAAAAATGTAATGGAGGAAGGTAACCTACTGACAAATGGAGCTGGAGCAATGAGACATCAATAGGCAAAAATATAAACATCAATCTAAGTCTCATGCTATATAGGACTATTAATACAAAACATATCATGGATTTAAATATAAAATGTAAAATTATAAAACCTGGACAGAAACCTAGGAGTAAAATTTCAGACTCTAGTGCCAGGCAGAGGTTCTTAGACTTAACACTAAAAGCATGATTCATAAAAGAAAAAACTGATAAATTAGACTTTATAAAAATTTAAAATTTTTACTCTGTAAAAGACCCTACTAAGAGGATCTTTTAAAGCTACAGACTAGGAGAAAATATTTGTAAGACACATATTCAACAAAGAACAATTATATACAATATAGAGAGAATTCTCAAAACTCAGTAAAAAAAAATAAACTATCCAATTAGAAAATAGACAAAAGACATGTAAAGACATTTCACCAATGATGATACATATGATATACAGATGCAAATGTACATATGACAAGATAGATGTTCATCATCATTAACCATTAAGGAAATTAAAAACATGATATACACTACACACTTATAAGAATGGCTACAATAAAAATAGTGACAACACCAAATCCGGACAAGGTTATAGAGAAACAATCTACATACATTGCTGGTGAGAATATAAAATGGTACAGCTACTCTGGAGAGAAGTTTGGCAGTTTCTTATAAATCTAAACATGGGACTAACACATGACTCAACAATTGCACTTCTGGACATTATCACTGAGAAATTAAAACTCATTTCATACAAAACCTGTACACAAATGTTTATAGGAGCTCCAGTTACTGGAAACAACACACATGTCCTTCAATAGATGTATGGCTAAACGAACTATGGTACATCTATACCTTGGAATATTATGTAGCAATAAAAAAGTACAAACTATTGCCCCATCCAATAACCTAAATGAATCACAAAAGAATTATAAAAAGTGAAAAAAAGCCGATCTCAAAAGATGATATGCCATATGGTTTCATTCATATATCATTCTTGGAAAAGATTATATGCTGTATGGTTCCATTCACATATCATTCTTGGAAAGACAAAATTATTGAAACAGAGAACAGATAAGGGATTGCCAGAGGTTCAGTAGGGAACAGAGGCAGAAGGAAAGTGGAGGTAGCTACAAAAAAGTAACATGAGGGACCCTGGTGGTGACAAATACTCTGTGTCTTGACTATACTAATGTCAGTATCCCGGTGGTATTATCTGTGCTTAAGTTTTGCAAGGTGTTACCACTGGAGGAAAGTGAGCCCAGGACACATGGGCTATCTCTGTACTATTTCTTACAACATCTTGCGAATCTACAATTACCTCAAAAAAAAAAAAGGTTAATTTTAGAAAGTCAGAGTAGCGGTTACCCCTCAGAGAAGAAGCAATTAAGAAGAGTTCTGGGGTGCTGATATATTTTTAAATGTGGGTCTTTACTACGTGATGTGTTCACTTTGCAAAATGTCACTGAACCATATTATTCTTCAACAAATACCGTAATAAACTTAAGAACTTGGAATGTGAAGAAAAAAGGGAATAGATGAAAATAGGAGAGAAAAGATAAGACAGATATAGGATCACTCAGAAAGTCAAGTATCTAAAATATAGAAACCTCATGAAGAGGAAATAGAAAAAAATTTAGGCCATTTTTTTAAATCAAGAAAAATTCTCAGAACTGAAAAATATGAGTTGTCTACTTGAAATGTCCTACTGAGTACCCAGCACAATGGATAAAACAGACGTGAGCCAAAGCACGTCATCAAAAATTCAGAGAACTGGGACAAACAGATAACTCCACAAACTTTCAAAGAATATAGTATGTCATGTATTACGGATCAGGAACCAAAAATGGCTTCACACTCAACAACAACATTGGAAGCTGTACCCAGCCAAACAATCATTCAAGTGTACGAATGAGATAAAGATATTTTACATATGCAATTTCTCAAAAAATGTATCTTTCGTATACATGTCCTCAAGTTGTACTCCATCAAAATAAGAGAATAAATCAAAAGGAAGTAAGACATGGGATACAGGACAGAAGAGGCTTAACATGGAAGAGAGGCAAAGGCAATGCAGGCATGATGGTGACAGCTGTGCACCACACACAAAGAGCAACCAGATGGCTGGGGTGAGTGTGAAGGCTCAGGAGACTCCATCAGCAAATGACACTCATAGAATACCAGGGCATGTGAATTTCCTAAGGAAATTTAGACAACTGGTAAAAGAGTTTGGGGAGTGGTAAGTACATAAAAAGTTAAAATACTACAAGAAAACACGCACACACACACACACACACAGGAAAAGAAAAATAACCATAGTTTACTATACATCTCAGCTGGGATTACATAGTCATCCTAATGTAAATAATGAAGACTGAACTAACCAAGATTGTCACACACAGACAGGGAAATCAGAAGGTTCAAGGAGCCTAGAGAGTTGGGACAGGGAAACGAGTTAATTTCATATCTTTTGGAAGATGGTATCTTTGGGAAGACAATAGAGAATGCCTACATTTAAAAATCAAGAATTAAGAATGCAAACACTTTATTTAAAACCATACAGGTGAATATCAAAATAATTGCCTAAATGACAGAGAAAGTAGTTGCCTCTGGGATGGGAAGAGGAAAGGCATAGAATTTGTTTCTTTAAAACAAGCCTTGCAATTTTTTTTTTTAATCTGTGTACAGGCATAACTGATTTAAAAAATAAAATCAAAACTAAAAAAGAAATATGCAATCATATCGGCTTTGTCTTTGTAAAAGACAATAATTAAAAGCAGCTACTAGTACCCCCTGTCACAGAGTAAAAATAGTTTTCAGAATTGCACAGAATGAATTCTGACTGCATGAATTCTTATCAGGTGGCCTGTAATAAATTATTCTTCATAAATCAACTGAGACTTTATCAAGTAGGTCAGAAAATGTCACAAAGTCTTCTTAAAAGGGCATAAGTCCTTATTGTCTAAGTGATGATTAAGAACCAATGCTCAAATGCCAATTCAAAGCTGCAAAATATCTTACATTAAGAAGTTGATTTAAACCTTAACAGGTAACTTTCTCCCAAACCATTCTTTCCTCTCCATCTTATTCAAGAGACTTTTGATTTTCATAAAATTATGCAAGGTGTCTCTCATTACATCCAGATGTTAAGTAGTTCTCAAAGTATCAACAAATGCAAAGTAGTTAAGGAAATGTTCCTATAATATAACATCCAGTACCTTTTATATGAATGTCATATTCAATAACTTTTATAAGAATTTCAAATTTAAAATACAAACAAATCTCTTAGCTCCAATTCACAACATTGATGTTTAGACTCAATATTTTCAGATCATATTTAGATTTTGATGAAAAGAAACTGAAATACCACATTGTAAGCATAGTAAACAAAATAAAGTATAATTACAGTCATTTGTGTAATCACAGGATCAAAGACAAAAAGAAACAAATGAACCCATCAAAACCTGTATTTTACTGAAATTAAAATATGTCCCAAAGTAGGGCATGCTCTGACTGACTTACATTTAATTAGCCATAAGGACTGATAGAACAATTATAAAGAGCAGTAAAAAATATTTATATGTTGGATGAAGTACTTAATCTGTTTACAAATCAAAGGGAGATTTTGTTTATTAAGTACTCTACCAACACAAGCTCATTAAGCTAATATTTCATTTTAAACTTGAGTCTTAAAATTTTTCTTAGGTTTAAAAAAAGAGAGAAGACATTTCAAATTATACACAGAATTAAACATATAAACTTGTCTGGGAAGTCTCTATGGTAGGTTTGCAGTTCACCTTAATTGAATAAGGAAGACTTTTGCTTATTTTTTAGAAAAGCAGCAAAGTTTTCTCACCTAGTACTCTCTAATGTTAGTAATTAACAGCATTACTGTGAAAATATAACAGACTTTTAAAACCTGTAGATACATTCTACTGGTACCTACACTGAGCCATTCAAACAGCACATATTTCTGAATTACTGATGAGAGGTGATGAAATTATTCTTGTTAAAATGGATAGCCTTAATAAGTTAAATTAAAACCACTCAAATATATATGGAGATATCTGGAAAAGGATCTGACTTCTGAAGAAAAAAAGACCCTTAAGCCTAAATATATTATCCTCTCAGCAGGTACTGCCTCTCCACGCATTGTGCAGCTACTGGACAGGGATGCCAAAAACATGGTTTTGGGCCTTAAAGACTTGCTAGAGTTGACAAAACGAGTCCAAAGCACAAGTAAGATTTAAATGACAAATCAGAAGAATAACAGAAGACAAACCAAATCGCACTGCATAAATAATTCACAAAGATATTACAGGCAATGAGGTGCTTCCACAGTTCAGAGAAGAGAGCCCAAATTTCAGATAGGCATTGTCAGAAGTATGAGGGACTTAACTTGAATCTTGAAAGAGGTGTAAGATGTGCCTCAGGCAAAGATGATGGGGAAATGATTCCAAGATAAGGGAGAAAAAAAGACAGCAGATTCTTAAAAGATTAATATTAGAGCCAAAGGGCATATGAGGCTAGTGGACAGCAATAGATTACAGAGGGCCTTATATATTAAGCTGAGTAATGACAGGAAGACAAAATACTCTGTTAGAGAATTATACTGACGATAAAGATGTTCATTTTTTTTAATCCAGCAAATATAAATGTAGCACCAACCATTAGATGGAATGGGTGCTTGGTGATCAATAATTCAAATAGCAAAGAAGATGCGTCTCAAACTATCAAGTCCAGGCAGAAAGAGAGATAGGTGGAAATACAA
>PVKE010024070.1:0-24099 GCA_004027555.1 Craseonycteris thonglongyai | reverse complement strand
GTGATGGAAGGGGAGCTGATTCTGGGAGGTGGGCACATAATGCGATGCATGGGTGATGTGATGTGGACTTGTACATCTGGAAACGATCTAATTGTTACCAATCAATGTCACCCCAATAAATTTAAAAATAAAAAATAAAAATAAATATAATAACCTTAGATGGGGGATGTCAGGAAAGCTTACCGGTTGAGCACTTGCCTTGCAACCATGAGGTCTGGGGTTCAATTCCTGGCTCTGGCCCAGCAGGTAACCCCCGGGATGGCAACGAAGGTGCAGGAGGCCCCAGTTGAAGAAAGAAAGAAAAAATAAAGAAAGAAAGAAAAAAAAAGGAAAGGAAAGGAAAGAGGAAAGGAAAGAGGAAAGGAAAGGAAAGGAAAGGAAGAAAGAAAAAGATTCCTTGCTTCTGGTGGTGTTGAAGGAGCAGCTCTCTTAAGGTTTGGAGAATTTCTATTAAAAAAAAAAGGTTTTGTGGAGAGTACTATAAGGGCCAATGGTTTTAGTGAGGTTCGGAGACCTCGGTAGGAGGGTTTTTCTTTCTTTCCTTAAAAAAAAAATAATTTATTTGGAAAAAATAAGATTGGGGGCATCTTTTCTTGAAAGAATTTCTTTTTCTTTCATTTTATTAAAAATAAAAAGAAATACTTGAAGGCTGGAAGATAAACAATGTCTTGGGTTTGGTTGAGATTGGGTGATCTCTCCTTGGAGAAGCTGTAGAAGGAGATTGTGGGTTTTCTTGGTTGAAGCTTGGGACATATTTCCTTAAGAAGACTTTCTTGGTTTTGTTTCTGTTGCTCTCCTATATTTTCTATCTTTCTTTCCAATTAAAAAAAATTCCTGTATTAAAAATAAAGCTTTTGGGTTCAGATAAATTCTGGTTAGCCCCTATTTTTAAAATGTCCTTTTTAAAAATTATTCTGTAAAATATATTGCATTTGTTTTTGTTGTATTTGGACAACAAAGAAAAGTTCTTGGGTCTTTGGGAGGTTGAAGCATTTCTCCTCTTTAAGAGGATTTTGTTTTCATTTATTGATATTACCCCCTCTCAACATACATGCTTTTCCATTATTCATTTTTTTTTAATCTTAAAAAAATATATATTTTGAGAATAAGGTTAATGTACTTTGGTGAAGATGGGGTATCTACCTTGAGTAATTTATTTCTACCCCCCCCCCACCTTTCTGGTAATTAAAAATTCAGGAGATTTGGTAGGATCAGGGACCTGTCCTTTAATATTTCTTTCTTTTCATTAAATTAAAACATTTGTGTGTATATTGGTGGAAGGATTAGTACATTTCATTAACTTTGATGATTTTGAAAGCATCTGCCCTTTAAAAGACTTTTTGTTTGTACTTCTCAAAAGAAATAAACAAGGGTGTGTGTGTGTGTGTGTGTGTGTGTGTGTGTGTGTGAATAAAGGTTATTTCCCTCAAGGTTGGAGACCCTGCTCTTAAGAGGAACTCCTTTTTTTTTTTCTATTTATTCATTTATTTGTTTATTTGTTGGAAGGTATTAGGTTCATTATCTTTAAGGTGGAGAAATGATCTCTTTCTTTAACTTGTTTTAAAAAATGATATAACTCACACATCAAAAAATTCACCATTTTAAAGGACACACATTAGTGGCTTTTAGTATATTCACAAGGTTGTACAACCATCCCCCACAATCTAATTTCAGAACATTTTATTACCCCTCAAAGAAGCCCTGTACACTTTAGCTATCACCCATACTTACTCTTCCCCCGCTTCCCCTGCCCCTGGCAAGCACTAATCTACTTTCTGTCTCAAGGATTTGCCTTTTCTGGACATTTGATATAATTGGAAGGAATAACATTGGGGAGCTTTGGTGAGATTGGTGGACCTCCTGTTTGAAAGATTTATTTTGCTTCCATAATTTTTGTGAGGGATTGGGTATGGGCAGTGAGGTGCAAATAGTTTATAAATTTTATTAATTTTTAAAATTAGAAATACTATTTACCTTGAGATGCCTTATTTTTCTTTTCACTTTTAATTTTTTTCTCTGGGGAATGTTTCATGGGCTTTAGGGTGGGTAAACAGCTTCTCCCTTTAGAATTTCTTTCTTTAAAAAAAAAAAAATTCAGGGGAAGGAAAAGTTCCATTATCTGAGGTCACTGTCCCTTTTTCTTTCTCTTTTCAAAAAAATTTAATATATTTATTTTTCTATTTTGAGAATTAGGTTTATTTGCTTTGCTGAGGCTGGGGCATCTCCTTTTAGGAATGGATGCTTTCTTTTATTAATACTTAAAATTATTTTTTCCCCACTGAGGAAATTATAGTCAGTGAGCTTTGGAAATGTTGGACACCCAATCCCTAGCAGAATTTCTATTTATTTTCTTTCCACATAAAAGGCCTTCTTTGGGAGTAACAGGTTCAGGGTCTTGTGCCCCTTTTCCTTCCTTCTCAGTCTCCTGTTCTGTGATGGTCCCTCTGGGAGCATCAGACAGGGAACAAGCAGTCACTGCTTTGGGAAAAAATCATGTTGATGAAATGTCAGCTTAATGATTGTTCTTAGACAAATGAAGATCCAATGTGCCACATAAAGCCATATGTTGAATATTTTTAAGAACCCACAATTGATAAATTAGTAGTTATATCTTATTTAAGTGTCAGATTTTATTTTTGCCCTCCCTCACCCTGCTACCTCCTTCAGGGGAATAAAAGAGTTAATAACACAGAAAAAAACATTCTGCAAACTGTCAATTGCCATCCTAGCAGAAATGACTTATATAATCCTTATTGTAATGCCCCTGAATGGTTTCCTGGCCTCTATGGATTTTTTCCTCTTTCTGGGTAATGGCTCAGCCTTTGCTTTTGGGCTACAGTTCTGCAGAAGTTCTAGTAAAAGATTTTAATAAACACTAAGAATTGTACTCCCAGAAATGAAAGACCACTGACCAAATAGATCATCATCTTTACTAGAATATCCTGTAGCCAATGTTCAGGAGCTCTCAGAATTTACCACATAAATCAGATGGTATCATCAAAACCTGGCAAGGAAGGGAAAAAGGAGCCTAAGAGAAATAAAAGTATTTTTATCCTGCCTTCAACAGGTTGAATATGCAAATCTAAAATCCTGAAGTTGTTTACAGTCAATACAGATATTCTATACATTTAGGGGAAAAAAATGTGTCACCCTGAAACCAACAACATCATCATTACATGCTGCTGCTGGGACTGCAGGGGATAAGGACACTCTCCAAACCAATTTATTAATTGCTAGGTGTTTTCTTTTTAATTATGCTTCCTATATCCATCCTGAAAAAGAAAAGATGGACTGCATTCCCTTCAGGGCTATATATGTTGGGCTACTTAAATAAGCATTTACTTCTCACTCTGAAATCAATAAGAACACATTTTTATTCATTCACAGCAGCCCTCTCTTCCTTGTTGCTGGAAATGGAATTGATAGGTTTCAAGCTTCAACAAGTGTTTATTGAGCAAAAATAGTGAAGGCTGAATTCTACTAGGCAGTGGGAGGGAAAGACAGCATGTACCCTTGAGAAGCTCAGAAACAAGAAAGATAACAATGTATTCAAGCAAGAATTACAAGATATCATATAAACAAATACTTGCTACTTTACAAGAAATTGTGTGAAAAAATGCCAAGAAACAGTTTTGAATGGTTTGGGGTGTAATGGTAATTGCTGTGTAATCATCAGGGGAGACACACAAATTCCCTTTCTACACCAGAAATATAAGCCACAAAAATGTAATTTCTTCTCAGATTTTCACCAGTCTCCTGAATGGTGTGATTATGATTTCATAGCTGGTCAAAACCCAATGAATAAAAATATAAACTCTTTCTTCAACAGCTGAGGGGACAGAAACAAATATGGCCCACTTCTTGTAAGCCCTACTCCCCCAGGAGAGTTACAGATTGTTAAAGAACCAATTCACACATCCTTACTTACACTTGCGGCCACCAGGTGGGAGACAACGGCTCATTTCCTGGAAGTCAAAAGGTTTTAGAAAGGAAGGAAATAGTCAGGTTTGGTTCATAGGCTCTCATCCTGGTAGCTATTCAGGAAAAAAACAGAAGCCCCCTTTTCTCACTCTCTACACTTATTCCTGGCATAGATTTGCAACCGGCAGGTTCAGAAATTCCAAAAGAGAGCAGACCGACAAAACACTGGAATAATTTTTTTTAATTTTTTACTGCAATACCAGTCAGCAAAATTATCTGGGAGAAACCTGCAGGCACATTCAAACACTTGGTTTTGCTCGTTTCATCTTTTGACATATCAGGCTAGTTTCATGTTACTGGTACTGACAGTCCCTTGCCATGTAGGGCTTTATTGTAGGATGAGAACTGTATTTTGGTTTGACTTGTCAGTGTGTGTGTTTCCCAAGCTTGCCGCATGGAGGCAGTATCGCAGAACAATGCCACCTCAGCTAAGATGGCAACCTGTTTGCCTTGAACGTTAAGATGCAAGCCAGCCGGTTGCGTTGCGGACGCTATTTGCTCCAGGAGTATGCAGCAGAGAACGGTGTTATTGCTGAAGATCAGATGTTCCCATCTGCCCTAGCAAGCAATTACACAGTAACACTTAGAGTGGGTTCGGGCTCCAGCAATCTGCATCTTTCAAAATCCTCTGGGGCTGCTCATGGCTTCATCTACGAGCCCTCACTAGTGGATGGTCAAGATTCTTAACCTTATTTTGCAAGATAAATGACTGAAGAAATGACCAGCTCTACGAAGGGCAAAGTCAAACCCTTGAGGGTCCTGGTCCCCAGCCAGGGCTGCCTTGCCCATGGGCTAGTCATCTGATTGGGTAATATGTAGAGGAAATTAAACGGATTCCCTTTCCTCCTTATCTGCCTCACAACAGACATTTTCCTATCAAACGCTGGTGGGAGATGCTTTCCCACCTGTCACATAGCTCATCCTTGAAGCTCCTGGTCTCCCATCAGTCTTCTAGAAGCCAAAGAAGCCATACAGCGGCTAGCCAGACTAGTTAATTATGTCCCCAGATGTCAGTTTCTCAGCCACGTCCCTGAAATCTCACCGAAGAAGGCCACAGTTCAGGTGGACCCTGCTGGTCTCCATACCACCAGCTTTATGAAAACTCTTTAAAAGAGACTACAGCACACACCACACCTGGGTTAGGGTGGTCTCCCATGTCTAGCTGCCCTGCCCTTTCCCTTCTTGAGCTGGCTGCAGGGGAGGGGCCACTGCAGGAAGAAGAGAGACCCACCTCCTGGGCAAAATACAGTTGTTGGACTTAAAAACACTGCCTTGGTCTCGTACAATACTATCTTATTCATTTATAAAGCTCTGCATTTCCCCCCAGTGAAACTTTTCACCTTAGCCTTACTCTCTATTCCAGTCGTTTATTACAGCAAGTATTTCTCAAACGCCAGTCTCCTTGCTCATAACTGGGGAAGCAACCAGCACTTCGCGACGCCAACTTCTGCCCCCTCCCCCTGCACGCTACAAGTGTGAGGTCCACAGCAGAAGGGTTCCCGAGCGGTGTCTCTGTGCCTGGCTAGGGCAGCAGGATGAATGCTGCATTATTTGTTTGCTTTTGTGTTTTGTTTTGTTTTTCCTGCAGGGGAAGCTACGTGTAGGTGAATGTATGCATTTTCACGATTTCCACAGTCTCCTGGAGGGAAGTTTTGGGGGAAAGGAAGACTAGGGGGGAGTACAGAGAACGCAAAAGAGACAGACAGATTCCTGCTGAACAGCACACACTGGTTTCTGGGGTGCCAGGCAAACATGGAAAACCATCTTCTTCCCACACCCCTCTTCCCCCCGCCCCCATCCGGTGACCGAGGACCCCCCCCCCCTTTCTTCTTTCAGCTAACTGCAACGTTTACCAAGGCATCACTGAAGACTGGAAGAGCAGAGGGTTCCCATTCATGCGCTCTCAAACAGCAACTCCTATTTTGGGCTCTCCAAACCAGGATTCCCATACCATTCCAAGTGGCCCGGGTAAACGATGCAAGTCGCCTCGCTTGTGAAGGGACCCATCACTTTATCACTTTTTACACCTACCTGCTGGGAAATCGCGCCAACAGATGGAATGGTGGCTTTGACACACGCATGCTCTCCCCCTCCTCCCAGGAGAACCCTGCCCTTCCCCTGCAGTGTGTGTGGGCACCGCCCATCCCTCATCTCCACCCGGAGTATCAGCGCTCAGCAGCGGACAGAGGTGCGGGCATGTCCCTGGAGTGCCGCCAGTTACACCCCGGCTGAGGACCCCTCCCCAGCGGCAGGGAGGGGGCCAAGCGGACGGTTGCGGCTCCGCAGCGCGGGCCTCTGCCGCAGTGACCGCGGCTGAGAGGTGTGTCCCAGCACCTTCACTCAATCCCATCCCCATGTACCCCGGGCCAGCCCCAAACACCTCTCCAGGTCTCCTGCGCTCCCTGGGAGCATCTTCTCTCTCTTTTTTTTCAAGAGATAGGCGCTCACCGCACTGTCACTTCTCCCCATAGAGAGAAAACTGCTCCAATACCCACCCCGTGCTGTCACCCCCCCCATCTCTAACCCCCAAGCAGCCCATTCTCGCTTCCACATGTTCCTTTCCCGCCTCCGAGGCGCTTCCCACTCCCCTGGGCTCCCCTATCCTCTCATCTCTTCGAGCATCTTTGTCAGTGGGTCACAGCCAAAAGGGATCTAAGGGTACCCTGAGACCCGTGAGCTCCACAGCGCTGCGGCCTCACCTCGCATCTTCCTCCCCTGCCCTGGGGGGGTCTTTTTCTTACCTTTATACTGGGCAAGGGCACCGGTGTTCGGGGCGATGGCGAGGTCTTCAGACCCGTCTGTGGAGCGACCACTGGACACTGCAATAGACGAGCTGCCGGACTGGGCTCCAGGCAGGACTCTGGACCCGGCTCAGCGCAGGACTCTGTGGCTGATTCTGGGGCCGGTTCTAGGGTTGGTGTTGGGGTCAGCTCTGAGGCTGGTTCTGGGGCTGGCTCTGGGGCCAGCTCGGGAGCTGGTTCTGTATCTGGCTCTGGGAACCACTCTGTGCCTGGCTCTGGGGCTTCCGGACAGGGTTCTGGAGCCGGCTCTGGACAGAACTGTGCTGCCGGCTCTGGCGAAGGCGCATGGAGCAGCGGCGGCAGCGGCTCTGGGGACTCCGCAGGCGGCTCTCCATCCTGAGGCGGGGCAGCGCCGTGCGCTGCAGCCGCCCGGCGCTCCATGGCTGCACACCGCTTCAGGTCTGGGCAGCTTGCGCCCCTGAGCTTGGAGGGCTAAAGAGCCCTCCGGCACCCTGCCTGCTCCAGTTCGACAGCCCCTACCGAGGTGCCAAACTTTCCTCCGCCCCGCTCCATGGCTGGCGGGGCTCTGAGGTCTACCCCGGGGCGCTCAGCGTCTCCCAGTGCTGGAACACGCCCCTCCGTGAGCGCACACCTCTTCGTAAGCAGCCTCGGGCCCGGTGGGCGGGAAGCAGAGGGGCTTGCGAACGCGGACTGGACAGAGCGCTTGATGACCTCCTAGCGACGCTCAGGAGCGAATGGGGGAGGCAAAAATGGGAGGGGGAGTAGAGCGGCTGGGGAGGGGGGGCGGTTGGAGCCTGGTCGCGCTTAACCCTTTAGTGACACAAATGCAAAAAAGGAAAAGAAAGAAAGAAAAAAAAAAAAAAAAAGAGCCAGAGGCTAACTTGAGGGTCTTTGCAAGCCCCTTAAGCACTCAGCTGTGAGCTGCTGCTCAGAGCAGCTTCCATCCTGTGTGTACTCTCTCACATCAGCAGCAGGTGAGCTTAATCTCGGACCAACCTCTTCACCCCATCTGCAAGCCTCTGTGGGCAAGTAATCCTTTTTTCTAGCCCAGGCAAAGACATTAAGTTGCAGTGTATGTGTGTGTGTTCGTTCAATCCTTTGGATTAAAGTCCAATTTGCCCCCATTCAGTGTTTGCATCTGAGTTTTGCCAGATGCGAACGGTGTGCCATTGGGTACAGGGTTTGGGGTGCTCGGGGAAGGCTGGAGCCATGGCTTTCCTCAGCCTGCAGATATAGCCATGAGAGCACGACAGGGGTGCCTGGGAAGCTGCAGCTGTGCTCCGGAGCGGTGGCGGCCCTGGTGTCCGCAGTGCTCAGGGCGTAGGTCTCACTCGCCTCTACCATGAAATCCTGGCTTTTGCTTTTAGTTGAACTTCCCAGGCATCAGTAGGACTTTTTACTGAACTTGTCTGTGTGTGTGTCTTGGACTGTGGGGAAAATTCACTGCAACACCCACACCCTTTTCCCCTCCTGATGCCTCAGAAGCACTTTAACATTAGGGACAGACGGTTCTCTGGAGAAGAGAATGGCGGGTCCTTACCACAGCATGCTTCCCACCACATTGGGGGACTTCAGAAGCTTTCTGGATTGTTAGTCACGTACACATACAGACAAACCATCACCTCAGTCAGACCTAGGCTTTAGACATTGCAAAATGGCAATGAAAAAAATTGAGACCACCGTGTGTGGGGGTTGGGAGGAGTCCCCATAAACCTAATTTGTAACAGGACAAGTAAATTTATCTTGGAAATGCATAATGCTGCAGCTGTGGATAGCAACTCCCCTTCTGCAGCCCCTCCTCTCACCCTCTCCTCTCTGACTATATCCTCCCCTAATTCCTCTTCTTTTTCCAACTGACACCAAGCCACCCAGAATTTTCTAGAACCTGCAGCATTTTTCTGTTCCATACACCATGTCCCAGCAATAAATAATGCTGCAGAAGACAGTCTCACCTAGCCCCCTCCAAAGACCAGACACTCTGATAAGATCTGCATTTCCCAGATCCTTACTGCAGAATCACAGCGTAAGCCCACCCTTTTGAAGAGGGTTACACTGCTTGGCAACTACTAAGCTAGTGTGGGGACCATCTGTAACTTCTGGGGCTAGGGAAGCTCAGGGGATGTGAGCCCTGTCTATCAAGTCCCTCACTGATGGCAGGACTCCTTTCAATAAATCCGCACAAAGGGCCCATTCGCTTCACTCTCCTTTTCTCCTTTTTCCTATCCTACACTCAAGCAGCCAAGCTGTTTTTTAACCCTAAGAGACAGCCAAGTAAGCCTAGCCATGGAACTCCCTTCTCAGATTTCCCGACTTTGGTGAAATCTCTGTCCTTAAAAGGTGCCAATATCCTACATTTAATTATTTTTTTCACTAAACCCTGACATAGAGTTAGTTAAAAGGGCTGAAGGCAGAGGAGTCACTGAGCAGGATGAGTGGTTGGGTGGGCTGGGCATAGACTGGGTGTCATCCAGCAGGACACCAGCAGGGGTCAACTTGGAGCTATTGCTTCATATATGTTCATTGATACTCTTATCTGTTATTCTATCCTGAATCACAAGAAGTTCAAATTTTATTATGTAAACTCTTGCTGTAAGGTCAGTTTGAGGCTGAAATCTAAAATGGTTGTGTATGGCTATTGCTCCATTACAGTGAGTTGCTAGAGATATACTGCCTGGATTGTATTATGATTAATTTAATTTAAAAATTATCAGCACATCACAACCTACCCTACTGCCTTATGTTATAGTAAGGCTTTGTTGTGTTTTTAGTCTCTCCTCAGCCCAGCATTGAAGAAAATGCCTTGTGGGACCATGGGGGAGGGGAAGGGAGGAATAATTAGAACGGGTTGATTGGTGCCTGACTTTCAGGCACTTTTGCTGTATCTTATTTACACCATCAGCTGCCCCATAGTCTACTGCTCTCTTAACAGAGAAAGCTTTACTTAGATGGTTGTGTATTTTCCAGAAACCTAACCTGGAGCTGAGAACATAGTAAGGAGTCAGGAAATGTCTGTGAAATAGATGATTCATTCCAGGTTACCCGTTAGGGTGTCTTTTATTAGCTGTATTGCTTCTTTAACAGTATTTGATATTTCAGCTGATTGATGGTCTCCAAAGAGATTCTTTTCTTTTTGAACAATAGTGATATTAAGGCCAAGATATACATAACAATAAAAACGAAGATCACCTCCACAAAAGCTTGAGTGGACATGGTTCTGGATGCCCCAGGGATGACACAGTCCCTAGCCTGGGACTTTGGGAACGTTATGTAACGTGCCAATTGGGATATAGATAAAGGACACATCAGTACAGTGAGGTCCTATGTTTAAGAATGTAATGTGCTACCTCACCTCCACCGCTAGCATTTATCATGATTCCACTCAAAATGAAGTCTATCCAACCCAGCCCAGAGTTCCTTTAATCTCAGGCATGCTAGGAGTCCTGGAGAGGCAAAGGAGGGAAAACTTGAGATATGTGGCAAGATTAAAGCTCTTCTCCTTTGTTTTTCCCATTTTTTAAAAAATTATTAAAAGAGAGTGATGCTGTAGAACTAGAGTGGAAGCCCTCTTTTTTTTTTTTTTTACCTGGCCAGTAGCTTCAAACCCTCCCTTTTAGAGTAACTTACAGAAGAAATGGGTGCTTTTCCTGAGTTTTAGCAGCTGTCAACCTCCTGCCTTCCTGCCACCTTGCCAATATGCAAAGCCAAACCCAGCAATCCCCCTTTTAGACATCTATCCTCAAACTTGAAAAACATAGTCCATAAAGACATATGTACCCCAATGTTCATCGCAGCACTATTCATGGTGGCCAAGTCATGGAAATAACCAAAGTGCCCTTTGATAGATGACTGGATAAAAAATCTGTGGTACATTTACACAATGGAATATTACTCAGCTATAGGAAATGATTAAGTACTGCCATTTGCCATAATATGGATAGAACTTGAGATCATCATGCTAAGAGAAATAAGCCACACAGAAAAAACTAAGAACCATATGACTTCACTCATATGTGGAATATAAAACTGAAAGCAACAGAGAAACAAAATCTCATGGACACAGTCAATAGTTCTGTGGTTACCTGAGGGTAAGGGGGGAGGTGGGTGGGAGAGGAGGGAGGGGGAACCAAATATATGGTGATGGAAAGAAAGCTGACTCTGGATGGTGAACACATATTGTGACACATAGACAAAGTACTATAGAATTGTATACCTGGAACTTATATAATTTTTACTAGCCAATGTCACCCCAATAAATTTAACAATAAAAAATAACTTAAAAAATTGCAACCATTATAGTATTTTACTAAATAATATAAAGAGATGGGATGAAGAACAGCATTTACGGAGAAGGTAGAGGATTCAGACAATTATTTTAGGCAGGACTGATATGCAAACCTTTTATCTTTCACTTACTTGCTCAAGCCTCCTGGGTTTTAACTGATACAGATTTGGGAGTTAAAAAATTAGTACCTTTCATTTATATAATGTCTTTTGAGTTGCAAAGTACTTCCACATATATTATCTTGAGCTTCACAACCAATGTATGAGACAAAGCAAGCCTGTACGTCCATCCCACACCCCACACCCTAACCTTATACAGTTGAGAAAATACAAGTCCAATGAGATGAAGTGATATGTCTTAGGTCACAGAGATAATTCTTGGTGGAAAAGACATTTAGAACTTGTGTCACTCAACTTGCAGCTGAGAGAGACCAGAACATAGTGCTGAGTTGGGGGCTGTGAGACAAGGACTCATAATTCCTCTGGATGGCAAAGTGGGAAGTCTGCTTTAATGTGTTTCTATTTCTTGAGCCTCTAAGAGGATCAGTGATTCTCACACTTTTACCTTGAGGTTTCTCAGCTCTCACTCTCTCCCTGAATGGTAGTTAATGACCAAATTCATGATAGGAGGTTCCTGTTTAGAGAAACCTTTTTGAATATGTATGTAATACAATAATCCACCCAGAGTATATTTGTTTTATTGGTTCTGTTTTTATATTTTCTTGAAGTTAAGCAATCTGCAGTTAATATGCATTTAGGAGCCATGGAGAAGGAGAAGGGAGAGCAGAAATATTTGATATGATCTGTTCCCTCAGGAACTATTAGAAGTTGGTGGTTGAGATAAAACAAGTGTAGGTGAAAAACAATCCAAACACAGATGCCAGTTTATGATCATGACACCACACTTTGTACATGTGTGTGTGTGTGTGTGTGTGTGTGTGTGTTGAGGGGTGTGGGATGGTGGGAACAAAGTGTGACAAGGTAGGGATAAAGTGGGACAATGTGGAAAGGAAATTGCAAAGGAAGTCAGGAAATCTGGCTTCAGATTAAGTTTCTGCCACTAAATTTACAGCATGAACTTATACAAATCATTTAATATCTTTGAGTCGCAAGTTTTCTCTTCTAAAAAGTGGGAGTGGAATGTAGTTGAACTTGATCAGCTAGCTTTAAAGTCTGTTCTAGCATAAAATGCCAAGGATACTCTGAGCGAATCAGGGAAAGCTTCTTGGAAGGGGCATATCTTGAAGTAGGTCTTGAATGATGTAATTAATATATTATAGATCAGCAAGGAGGAAGTTGAAAGACATTGTAGGCAAAGAATTGAAACCTGGTAGTGAGGATATCCCAGGTTGGTTGAGGTAGAGGGACCAAACCAAGGATTGATGAGAACTTAGGTTATAGCAGAGTAAGTGGTAGGAAGAAGGGGAGATGTAAAGGGCTTTGAATGCCAGACTGAAGCCTTTGAAGGTTTGATTTTAAAGGTAAGTAGGTATTAAGGAAGATTGTTCCCATACAGGGGTGACATGATAAAACCAACCAAAGAGAAAAATTATTCCTGACAGTGTACTTGGTCCTGGAAGCATCTGTAAATCTACTTTGTTCCCCTTGAGCTGGTATTGTTAATTCA
The DNA here is from genome assembly GCA_004027555.1 of Craseonycteris thonglongyai. Taxonomy (NCBI): domain Eukaryota; kingdom Metazoa; phylum Chordata; class Mammalia; order Chiroptera; family Craseonycteridae; genus Craseonycteris; species Craseonycteris thonglongyai. The sequence goes on along the minus strand of PVKE010024070.1, from coordinate 11,448 downwards.
AGGTCATTGGTGAAATCATGATGGTTTCTTGATTTTTGTGGTCTGGACTGTGAAATTTTGTGCCAAGGCTGCTGGCTGGACCTGCTTAACTACCTGCCTATACATTTGGATTCAGTCCATAATAGGTCATTTGGCTTTCACGGACTCAACATGCTAATGAGACTCGTAATTTGAAATTATAACTAATGATAAATGGCCAGGGGAATGAAAGAGATGAGAGAAAGTTTTAATTTGCAGGCAGGGGAGGGATGTTTGTGGACCTGAAAGCAGATTAAGAGATTGAGGACAGTTTGAAGAAGGATAAGAAAGAAAAAAAAGGGATCTTAGCTGAATCTTTCACTTACTATGACTTAGATAAGGGGAAAAGTGGATGAGAAACAGTTATCCAGTCCTGAACTGCCAAGGATCTAAACTGAGCTTGGATTAATAAGAGAAAACAGATTGCTCTAATGCCATAGAGAAAGAAGTTGGTAGAATTTGTCAGGTCACAGGTGTGTGTGTGTGGGGGGGGGGGGGTTAAGATGGAGAAGGGGTAGAGCACAGAGCTGATAGTATCCCTGAGATGATGGTGCTTAAAGAGAATAGAAAAGATTCTGTCTTAGAATCCTTATGGTGTGGCGTCAATACTGGAGGCAGGCAGACAACTGCAATAATCACTCTCAATATTTGAAATTGTGTGTGTGTGTGTGTGTTCTTATTTGAAAAGGAAAACATGATTATATTAGTAAGAATTGTTCTTTGCCAAAATTATTTTACTACCCTTCCACTCTCAACAAACACTTCTTTCTGGCACCAATCGGAGGTTGGGTAAAGTGATGAAGGAGGAAAAAACAGGTAGGGGAAAAAAAAATTAAGAAAGAGAGGTTGGGATGCTAGGATAATTCAGTAGGTCTTTGCTTTGTATCTCAGATAACTTAGTAATGCTTGCTTTGTATCTGCAAGGACCAGGAATCAAGTCCTAGCCTCGGCTGGTACAAGCCCATATGCTGAACTGTGGCACAACTGGTAACAGCTGAGATGGTGCAGTGGTGAAGGTTCTTGCCTCCCATGAGGGAGGCCCCCAGTTTAGTTCCCATCCCGTGTGGCCCACATCCACCTGTGTGGAGTAAAACTATTTCACAACTAATGATGTACAACTATGGGGACTGCTCTGGGCCCTTCATCCTTCTCTCTCTCTCTCAAACAATAAAATAAATCTTAAAAAGAGAGAGGTTGACAAGTAAAATTGCTGTGATGACAATAATTGGCTATTGTAAATAAAGTTGCAATAAACATAAGGGTGCATATATCTTTTCAAATAAGTGTTTTGTGATAATGGTATCTTCTCTGCCAGGTAAGTACGTGATGTGGACTTGTACATCCGGAAACGTCTAATTGTTACCAATCAATGTCACCCCAATAAATTTAACAATTAAAAAAAAATGACAAATGCCATATGATATCACTTTTATGTGGAATCTAAAGAACAAAATACACAAACAAACAAAACAGAAACAGACTCATAGATACAGAGAACAAACTGATGGCTGCCAGAGGGGAGGGGACTTGGGGGGATGGGTAAGAAAGGTGAAGGGATAGCAAAATATAAATTGATAGTTACAAAAGAAAGAAAAAGAAAATAGTAGGGGAGAAAGATAGCTTTCCTTTTCTCCAAAGAATCACCTGCCATGTTCTCAGATGCTCCTCTTTTCCCGTAATTCTCCTCCCCTACTGAGAAGTTAGCTCAGAATGCACAATTTATCAGTTCTGTGGTAAGAGGGCATTTTAGGGAAGAGTGTGTACACAATTGAAATGATTTGCAAGGACAAGGTGTCACATAACTCAGTTGTCTTAGATGAAGATAAAAGCATTAAACAATGATTTTCAGGACCTCCCTGTCACTATTCACTTTTTAGTTTTAAGGCCCTATCTTCTGGTTGTAACCTTTGGGGCTGATGCCATTTCTGGTAAGTCGTATCCTTTTAACCATACCCTATATGGCAGAAGGAGGCTAAATTTCCTCTTTCACTCGCAGCTTCATGAGTCTCTCTACATTAATAAGGCCCTTCCCCAAATGGACCCCAGAACTTTGACTTGGCCCCAGGGGAAAAATTGTAGCTGTTTGACCATTGTTTCTACCAAAGAGTTCTTGGGATTGCTTCATTCATACATACATTCATTTCACAAATAATTATTGAACATCTACTATGTGCTAGGCACTTGTTTGAATGCTGGGGATTCACCAGTAAATAAGACAGATACCATCTCTGCTCAAAAAGCATTTATGGAATCGGGGGTTGTGGAAATATAGACATTAAACAGATAAACAAATACATAAATAAAAACATTTTAGAAAATGATTATGATGAAGAAAACAAAACAGCATGCTGTGATAGAAAGTGACTAAAAGGCTAATTTGGTCAATATATTCACTTAATCTTAAAACATATCCAAAACAGTCTGGAATTACTTCACCAATATTACTATCATCAAATCTACTAAAGTTCAAGATTTTTTCCCAACAATTTGTTTTGGAAACTTTCCAACCCTGTAGAAGAGTTTCAAGAATAAACCAGTGAATGCTTACATAGTATTCATTAATGTTTACCAGTTGTTAACATTTTGCCACATTTATTTGATGTCTATAGTTCTACTTTCTCTCTCTTTCTTTCACTTGCTGAATCATTTGAAAGTTACTTTAAGTTACTTTAAGTACAAGTATTTCAGTATGTATCTCATAAGAACAAGGACATTCATATACATAAAAAATATAATTATTCTCAGAAAGTTTAGCAATGATTGATACATTAATGTTACCTAATATATAATACATAGTACAATTTCTCCAATCCTCCCAATTATGATTTGTATGGCTTATTAAAAATATAGAGATTCAAATCATAGATTGCATTTAGTTCTTATCTTTTTAGTCTCCCCTACATAATCTAGAATAGTCTCCAGCTTTTATTCATCTTTTATCACATTGACATTTTTTAAGAGTACAGGTCAGATGACTTTTAGACTTTCCCTAAATTGGGTTTGTCTGGTTATGAAAGGCACTTCTAAAGAGGCAACTTTTGTTCAGTACTGAATGAAAAGAAGGATCCACCCATGCAAAAGTCTGGAGAGAGCAGTTCCAGCAGAGGAAACAGCAAGCACAAATCTCTGAGATGGGAACAAGGTTGATATGTTTGAGGAAGAGAAAGTAGACCAGAATGACTGGCGCTTAGAGATGGGAGTAAGTGAGTGGTTTGAGATGAAATAATATAGTTAGGATTTAGATCATGATGAGCTATATATAAGTCATGAGAAAGAATTAGAATTTTATTCTAATTACAATGGTAAACAACTAGAAATTTTAATCAATTTTGTGGCATGATCTGATTTAAATTTTCTTTTAAAATATTTTTTTACTTTATATGCATTATAAAGAAACAAATAGTTATTTGTCACAGTTGACACTCTCCCCCATGAATGACTCCCCAGAGGCAACTACTTTGAACACTTTTAGCTAAATGACAGGCTTATAAAGCTAATTAATAAATTTCAGATTAAAAATTCTATTAAAAAATTTAGCTCATTATCACCATCAGCACATATAAACAGAAACTTTCCATTCCATCACTCTCCCAAAATAGTTATGCCATAATTTTGGTTACATCAATATTCAGTGTTTATACTATTCTGACTATGGAAACCCTATTCACAGTTGAATTATATAGTACACTATGTTCACTTTTTTTCTTGTACATTTCTTTGTTTCTAATAGAGCTTGTAATTATCTATTTTATTCAATTTTTAAATGTACTTAATATTACTTTATTCACACCCTATTTCCCAATTGATTTAATCTTCTCCCAATATGTGAAGTTGTATTGGCTCTTCTATCAATTTCATTGTCCAGGAGACATATTTTTTACTGTAATAATAATTTTATTCATGTATAAATACATCAATCTACTATTTATCAATAATCTAAATATTCCATTACCAATTTTAAGCATAACATCCTTGAATTGTTTATCAGAAATGAAACATGATTTATTGGTTTAATGCTGAGGTATTTTACAAAGTGTGTGCTACAAATTCACAATGACAGGCCTATAAGCTATTATTAAGTATTCATACTCATCCCATGTGAAAGCATGCTACCAGTTAGAGATAACTAATTGTTCCAAAATAGACTAATTTCCCTCTAGATTTGTGGCCCTACTCTTGTCCTATGATATCCCTAAAAATTTTGAAGGCATTACTTGATTATCTTCTAGCTCCTAACTTTTGAGAAGTCTGAAACCATCTGATTCGTTTTTCTAAAGATTTATTTTATTGTTTTTGACAGAGACAGAGAGAAACAGAGACATAGAGAGACAGACAGAAGAGGGAGGGCCCAGAGCAGTCTCCATAGTTGTATGTCATCAGTTTTCAACATGGTTTCATTCCACACAGGTGGGCGAGGGCCGCACAGGACAGGAACTGGGCTGGGGGCCTCCAGCATGGGAGGCATGGCCCTTAGAGCCAGGCTCCAAACCAGGGGGGCGAGAACTGAACTGGGGGCCTCCTGTATGGGAAACACACAGCAGTTCAGCATATGGGTTCATACTGGCCGGAGTTGATCCTCGGTTCCCGGGGCTGCAAAGAGAGTGCTTAATCCACTGAACCATCCAGGCTTTCCCCCAATTCTTGATCCCTTGTAAGCTACCTTTAAATTTTTTTCTTCTCTAGAAGTTGTTAGGTTTTTTTGTTTTGTCTTTAGTGTGCAGTGCCACAATGGTATATCCTGGTATATATCTATTTTCTTCCATTGTTCTGGGCATTCTGTGGGTCCTTTCAATCTTAAAACTGTCTTTTAATTCTAAGAAATTGTATTTATTTATTTATTTATTTATTTATTTTTATTTATCTCCAATTTTTCTGACCTCTTTCCCCCCCCCCTGGAACTCATATTATTGTTATGTTGTACTTCCTGGACTGATTCTGTAATTTGCTTGTGTTTTATCTTCTATTTCCTTTCTCTTTATTTGTTTGCTCTACTTCTGGGTGATTTCCTGTTTTATCTTTCAATCCTTCTACATTACTGCAATGCAATTCTGACACTAACTACCCAGAGTTAGCGCAGACTTCACTGGTTAAGTGCACAGCTCCCAACATGATAGCCCTCATTTCAGATGCTGGCTACAAGTTCTGGGTTCCCCAGGCCACACACACATCTGAGTAACTGGCTACAAATTCAGGGGTTCCCATCACCCCTTCAGGTTTGATAATTCCCTAGAACAACTCACAGAACTCAGGAAAGCAGTGTGCTTACAATTACAGTTTTATATAAAGCAGTGGTGTCCAAACTATTGGCTTCCCTGGGCATAATGAAAGAAGAATTGTCTTGGGCCACACATAAAATATACTAACAGTAACAATGGTTGATGAGTTAAAAAAAAATGTCACAAAAACTTTCATAATGTTTTAAGAATTTGTGTTAGGCCTCATTCAAAGCTGTCCTGGGCAACAGGTTGGACATGCCTGATATAAAGGATGAAAATGCAGAGTAGTCAAATAAAGAAACCCATAGGATGAGGTCTGGGAGGGTCCCAAAAGTGAGGCTTTTATTCCACTCACCCAGTGGGATCAAGATGCATCATTCTCCTAGCACATCAATATATTCATCAACCAGGAAGCTCACCTGAGCCTTGTCCAGAGTTTTTATTGTGGTTTTATTATGTAAACATGATTGATTGAACCTTTGACCATGTGATTTAATTAAATACCCAATCCTCCCTTCCCTCCCTAGAGGTTAAATTGGGCAGATATTATCTACCTCAAAGCCCTAAGCCTCTAATAACATGGTTGGTCTTTCCAGCATGGCCAGCCCCCATCCTGAAACTATCTAGGGATCCACCATGAATCACCTCATTAGCATTAATTCAGGCAGTGGTCCTGGAAGCCTGACATGAATAACAAAGATACTCTTATCACTCAAATTCCAAAGGCTTAGGAGCTACATTCCTGGAACCCGGGACAAACACTAGACAAATTCCTTATTACATAACACTTTCTCATAAGAAATTCAAGAGCGGAACTTTTAAGATCAGTTTTTTAAAACTTTTTGAGTATCGTTGAGTACTCTGTTCTTGCTTGATGAATGCAGTATCTTCTCTGCTTTCTGAGAATAATGATTATTTTTCATCTCTTTGTTTCTTTTTAGCTTTTGGGTTATTTGTTGGTTTAGATCTCTACCTTTGTTTCCAGAAATTCTCCTCAGTTACCCCATTTTCCTTGACTCTCTGCTCATATTTATGAATCAGTTCCTAGAAAGCTGATTAAAAGGTGAGAATACTTAATAAGACTTGTAGACTATGAGTGCACAAGTTTTCTATTGCTGTGTAACGAATTACCACAAATATTATGACTTCAAATGACACATATTGATTATCTTACAATTTCTATGCATCAGGAGTTCAAGCCTCGTATAGTTGTATCCTCCGCTTAGAGTCTCACAAGTGACAATTAATGTCTTGGTCAGGATTTGCATTCTCATCTGGAAATATGACTAGGAAAGAATTTGCTTCCAAGCTTGTTCACATTTTTGGCAGAATTTATTACATTATGACCATATGACTGAGAGCCCTGGTTTATGATAGCTATTGACTAAGCCCACCCTTAGGTCAAGAAGATATGCACAGTTCCTTAAGGCTACTGACAGTGTGTTGCTATATGGGCTTCTCCAACATGGCCTCTTATTTCATCAGGCTCAAAAGAAGAAACCCTGGCTCAAGTCTGCTAAGGCAGAACTTTATACAAGGTCTATCAATTAACTTTGAGAACTTGCCACCATGTGCTTACATTGGCAGCACTGTAAAAACAACTCAGTAAGGTTTCATAACCTTGATATATCAGTGTCTCACAGCTGTGTTTGTGTTGACATGTGGTGAAGTCTTGGTGCGTAGCATTCATTATTGTTGTTGCGTGTTTTTGTGTGCTGTTGTGAGAATGTCAAAGCTTGAAATAGAGCAATGAACAAACATTCAGTTTATTGTTAGACATAACAAGAGTGTAGCCCAAATCAGGGACATGTTAGTCCAAGTTGATGGGGATAATGCCATGAAGAAAACAGAAGTGTGCAAATGGATTAAACATTTTTCTGAGGGTAGAGAAAGTGTCACTGATGAAGAGAGGTCAGGGCAGCCAGTAATGAGCAGAACAGATAAAAATATTGCAAAAACTCTTCGAATTGTGCATAAAAATTGTTGGCTGACTGAGAAGCATAGCAGATCAAGGAAATAGTGATAGCAAAATAGTTAAGAAAAATCTTCATTGAAAATCTTGGCATGTGAAAGGTGTATGGAGAAATGGTCTCAAAGGAGCTCACCAATGAACAAAAGCAAAGGAGAATCAAAATTTTCCAAGACCTTTTCGAGAGGCAAGACTGTGTTTTGGGTCATATTAACATGGGTGTACCAATACGACCTTGAAACAAAACATCAAAGTATACAACAGGAGTCAGCCAATTCTTCATGACCAAAAATGTTCCATCAGTCCAAATCAAGAGTCAAAATGTTACTAACCTTTTTGATATCAGAGGGATTGTTCATTATGAATTTGTGCCGACTGGACAGTCAACCAAGTTGACTATTTGAAGTGTTGAAAAGGCTACATAAAAAAGTTAGATGAGGGGAAGCTGGGATGGCTCAGTGGGCTAAGTGCTTACTTTGCAGCCCTGGAGACCAGGGATCGAATCCCGGCCCCAGCCCAGGTGGACCCACATGCTGAACTGGGGTGTGCCCCCAGTTCAGTTCTTGCCGGGGCCTATGTGGGAGGCTCCCAGCCCAGTTCCTGCCCTGCGCAGCCCCGTGCCCACCTGTGGAGTGAAACTATATGGAAAACTAATGCTGTCAACTATGGAGACTGCTCTGGGCCCTCCCCCTTCTCTCTGTTTCTCTCTGTCTGTCTGTCTCTGTCAAAAAACGATAAAAAAAAAAAAAAGAAAGAAAAAGTTAGATGAAAATGACCTGAACTTTTCACCAACAACTCATGGCTTTTGTATCACGACAGTGCACTAGCTCACATGGGACTCTCTGTGAGGGGGTTTTAGCCAGTAAACAAATAACTGCTAATATATTGAAACATCTTCCCTACTCACCTGATCTGGCCCCCAATGACATTTTTCTTTATCTGAAGATAAAGGAAATATTGAAAGGAAAACATTTTGATGACGCTCATTACAACAAGAGTAATACGACCACAGCTCTGATGGCCATTCCAGAAAAAGTTTCAAAATTGCTTTGAAAGGTGGGCTAGTAGCTGGTGTCAGTGCATAGCTTCCCAAGGGGTGTACTCCGAGGATGAATATAGTAATATTCAGCAATGAGGTATGTAGCACTTTTTTAAAGATGAGTTCATAGACTTATTTGTCATACTCATATAACATAACTTAATTATGGAAGTAAATCATATCATCTTTGCCATATTCTGTTAGTTAGGAGTAAGTCATAGGTCCCAATAGTATTTAAGTGGGGAGAATTACACAAAGGCATGAACACCAGGTGGTAAGACTCATTGGGGGTCACTTTAGGGTCTGTCTACTATAATGGGCTTCACTGCAAGATTATCTGGCTGGATCATTTTATTGGATGACTCCTATGTCAGCATATTTAAGAATTTTCTTGAGTCTCTCATTTTCTTAAAGAATAATATTCTTTTTTTTATTATTAAATTTGTTGGATTGACATTGGTTGGTATAATAATATAGATTTTAAGTGTACAATTTTATAGTACATCATCTATGTGTTGCACTGTGTGCTTACCACCCAGAGTAATAAATTTATTTTAAAAAATAATGTTTTAATTCTCTGCCTGGAGGTTGTAAGTCTGACTGCTAGCAACTTTAGAATCAAGTGGAGTAAGGGACTAGAAGTCTCAACAATCAATATGTAAAATTCTTAATTTTCCTATTTCCATATATTACCCCTCCCTCAACTGTGCTCAATGTTTAGTCCAGTCCAGAGACCCTCTGTTTTACTCTTAACAGAAAATAAACTTCACATCTGATCAGGGGGAGGGCAGAGACAATTAACAATCTGTCTGAATTTGGGGATGGATCTTGGAGTCTAACTGCTTAATAAAAATTCAACCAATACTCTCCTTTTCAGCCTCACTTTCTCCTCCAATTCTGAAAGTTCTGATACTACCAATTGCTGAACTTTTGGAGATTCTTTTCTGTGAATTGTGTTGCTTATAAACTTTTTCCCACTGTCAGTTTCAGATTCAATTTCCTAAGGAAATTGCCCTTGTATTTCTATTTTCTATTTTTTAGCTTCAAAAACTATATTGTCATAATCATCTCTTCTAAAATTACTGTCATTTTAGTGAGATTTTGCAAAGGAGTAGAGGTAAGTGCATGCGTTCAAATTGTTATCGTCAATGGGATGTCCTAATTTACATGTTAAGAAGATTACACTGACCTTTTTTTGTGAAGAGGGAGGAATAAGAGAAGTTGGGAGAATAGTTAGGTAGTTATTCAAGTGATATTTAAGAGGAGAAATAAATAGAGCCCACTGATAGATTGAGAATGAGGGAGAGAGAGAGAAAAAAGGAGATATCACTGATGACTCCTAAGCTGATGTAGCAGGATAGATGGTGTATTTCATCTATTTCTTGATTCACTGTTTCTCAGGTTATTTTCCATGACTGCTACCAGCCCACTACCCTGACTACTCCAATTGATATCACCAGAAAACTGACTCAGAGCAAACCTAACATTGCCAGGAACACAGTTACAATTATAAGGACCCCTAACTTAACTACCAACACCGTTAATAACAACAACAGCTCCCATTTATGGAGTAATTAATATAAGCAAGGGCCCATGCTAAACACTCTAAATGTATTATTTCATTTAATTTTTTCCACATCTCTGTGAAGTACATAACTGTCTAGTTCATTACCATTGAATCCTTCAAGTGAATGCTTTCCAAATCAATCAAGTTCTGAGTAGGATAATTTCACTTCAAATTGTGTCAGCGTCTCTAACAGTGGCATACTACAGCAGCCATTGCCATTTCTACTCATTTGCTGTCCACTCCATACTGTGGTATGAGGCATCTGCTCTTTGTACTGTCTTCCCCTTTTATTAACCATGTCCTCCCATTATTGCCTGAAAATATAATTTCCTTTCAAAATTCTCTCTTTGGCTTGCATTATTTCCCAAGAATGTTTACTTTTTCCTAACTGCAGCACAGACTAGCAACACTAGACTACTTCACCCTTCTTCATGGGAGAAATAGAGACTTGGAGTGGTGATGAGGAGAATTTTGCCTAATCTGCAAGTTGCTGTGGAATTTCAAGAATAAATGGTGTAAGGATGGAAACGTTTGAATTGTTCCATTGAACATAGCCTGGAGGAGGACAAAACAGAGGAGCAGGGAGAAGTGATTTCAATGCAATCTGAGACTTTCCCCAAGCTTTTGGAGGAATAGAAGAGCCAGAGAAACAGGGAGCAGACAATATGCACTAAATTAACTCATCACTAATTACTCGGGGTCGCTACTGTTGTGGGTGAGGGTGGGGGAAGCCTAGGATGTCTTAGTTAGCTTGGGCTCCTGTCACAAAAATACCATAAACTTGGTGGCTTAAACAACAGAGGTTTATTTCTTATAGTTCTAAGGCTGGAAGTCTGAGATAAGAATGGTTCAATTCTGGTGAGAACTTGCTTTCTGGTTTGCAGATGGTTTCCTTCTTGATGTGTCCTCATATAGTGAAGAGAGTGTGAGAGAGCAAGCTCTCTGGTGTCTCCTTTTAAAAGACATTAATTCCATCATGAAGGCCCACCCTCTTGATCTCATCTAAACATAAGTACCCCCTAAAGGATCCACCTCCACATAACATTACATTGGGTTGGAGCCACAACATATGAATTTTGGTGAGACACAATACAATTTATAGCAGAGGATCAAACTCTGCTTTGCCAGGTCCTCATTGACCCTTCCCCCTATTGTTAATCAATATAATGAGAATGTAGGGCATTAGCAACAAAGTCAGTCAGCAACTCAAGAGAGATTTGCATGGATGTCTATGTATTCCTTGGTATCATTAGCTATGGCAATGCCTATAGAGCTGACTGGCTCTTTGCCTTTAACTACTTTCTGCTGAATTCTGGTTGAATTTTCATTCTTCTGTAAACCTCTTTCTTTTGTGCTATATTAAACTTCATCAAGACATACCTCTTGTATGATGATAAAATAGGCAACAAGATTGACTGACTACATACTGAAATATTATAGACTTTCCTCCATTTATAAAGCTTCTTTTTTGTGTGACTAGTGAGGTAGGTGACTATAAGTCAGTCAGAGTACTTGAAAGAGGTTTGACTTCTTTGCAGACAAGAGTGATGAGGGAGAGAAGATTTTGTAGTTTTGATGACATTGCACATGTGCTTTTACTCCTCCATGGAAACCAAAACATGTGAATGAGACTGAAGAA
>PVKE010024069.1:0-24102 GCA_004027555.1 Craseonycteris thonglongyai | reverse complement strand
TGGTCAGCACTATCTACTCTCTACATAGCTTAATTATTTTTTCAGCATTTTTCACTGCTTGACATTAAAGCAAATACTTATTTGATTATTTTATGACTCTATAATTAGAATGTAAGTGATAAGAAGCCAGTAATTTTTCTGTCTTATTCACTCACTATAGAATTCCCAGTGTCTCGAAGAGTAACTCCCTGCCTTGTCCTCCTTTTATGGGTTAGAGATAGAACAAAGAAAAACTTGCAAAAGATTTGGAAGATGAAAGTGAAGTAGTAGTCATTACTATCTATACTTTGGCATCAGATAGAGTGCCTGACCAACAGATTCTAGCTTGTTTTACTCTCTTCTTTTCTGTATCCAAATTTTCTTTCCAAATAGTAGCACTAGTTGAACAACAGCAGCCTTAGGCTCACTATGAGTCACTCCAAAGTAGAGCAAGAGAGGATAAAGACTACAGAAGCAAAAGCTTGTAATTGACTTCTCCACAAGCTTCCTTTTGCAGTCCCACTTCAGCAACTGCATGTGCCTTGGTTTTCAGCATTCTTATGAGACACCTCCTGTCACCTATAACAGTGCTTTAGGAAGACTAAACTTTTCTCAAATTCTCTCTCTCCTCCAACCTTTCATTTTCCCATCTCCTCTCACAATTGTATCAGTTCTAACTCCTACAAAATATCTCTTCTTTCACTATATTGGATTCAAGTACTAGATATGCAAAAGATACTAATTAGGTACTTATTTCATTAATAAATATATAAAACACATTGCACAAATCCTAGCATATAAAGTTTAAATAGCACTCCATAAATATTACTTGCCATGATTTACATACTTATAATTAATAATATAAAAAATAATAAAAGATATTAATGCTCTCAGAGTTGTCATGCATGATATGGAGGCATTTAGAAACCAGCCAACTAAATAATAAGAAATACAACAGAAGAAAACCAAAAGCTGTTCTCATTCACCTTGTAAGGCTTAACGTAGTAACTGGCAGAGAATAAGTGTGTTTGAAAAATGCTGCGAGTGAGTGACTTGACAGCTTCATTTATTTGAAAATCTATCATTTGAAGTTTTTAATTAATTTACATATTTATATATAGTGTGAACAGCAGAACTAGGGATTGAAATTAATTGAAGAAAAACCAAGTATGAAAAAAAAAGCTTTTATCCAATAAAAATATGATGTATTTTACAAACATGTGACATCCCTTTCATTAGCATTGTTTAAAAAATGCTAATAATTGGTCTTCAGGAATAAACAGATTCCTGTGTTGAGCTGGAACTTAGACGAAACAATCACAAAAGTGTCATCAAATTATTTGATTCACTGCATTCTTTAATATCAGCCGTGTGCATAATGGCACCATATTCGGTTTTTATCCTTACCATTGTATGTTTATAGAGATAATTTCCAGAGACACATCATAAACAAAATTAATTGATCTAATAAAGTTTATATTATAGTTTAGTGTTGTATGTGCTACCTGGCAATGCTATGGTAGAAAACTGTCAAGAATATGTTTGTATTCACAGCAGAATTCTATGAAGGAAAATGATTTTTCCAGTTGGATGACTTTCATGAAACTGGGTTTTTTTTTAAAGGAAGAGCTAAAATTTCTTCAATGCAGACATTACTATAAACCCTAAGAATAAATTATATAGCATAACTACATTTGAACCAATTACAGTTTCATAATACTTCATAGTAAAGACTGTTGAAAACTGGTGAAATACCCTTTTTATATTTTAAAAGGACAACAGTGTCAAGTAATTAAATTATGTAATTAAAATATTTTTTAAATTTTCAGAATTTCTGATGATTACTACTATTGACTGCATAAATACCATTATAATGAGTGTCATAAATGGTTGCGGTAAAGCTTTTCTTCTCCAACTGAAAGCAACTCTAAATAAGTATTTGTTCTTAGAGATGGTCTTTAAGGTAAAAAGAAAGGAGGAAGCTGCTTTGAAATTGTGAGCTATCTTCTCCCTTCCAAAGTTTACTCGTTCTCTTCCCTTTTTCTGACTTCTACTCAATTTAAGCATCACAAGAGATATTTCTTCCAAAGAGTTATTTCCTACTAAAACCTGTTACCATCACCAAACAGGACCAGATACTACTTCAGGCTGACCTCCAGCTCTTACAGCATTTGCTAGATTTGCAAATTTATTGTCTATGTTGTTTGAATGCATTTCATGTACTTATCTTAGTGCTAATTTTAATTTACCAGGGCTGACATTCATTTGCCATTAGATGTTCACTTTTTTTTTTTTTATTATTCACCTACTGCTTGATTCTCTACCAAGGCAGTCACATCCCAATTGATAGTTACAATTACTCCCAGAGGCAGATTACTCTGCTTGAACAACATGAAAGTGTTAGAAGGTCTAAATCACATTCCCTTTTGCTTACAAGTTAAAAGCCCATTAAGAGACATTCACAGGATAAAGACAAATGGAGGACAAAAATGTTAGCTTTATCACTGGTAGACTACTTGGAGTTCAGGTTATATCTGTTAATGAAACAGGCTTGCAACACACGACACCTGAAAAGGACAAAATTGTCTACTAGGTTGTCACAAGCATGAAACACAACAGCCAGTCTATCTCAAGTAGTAGAGTCACTAATTAAGCTCTTAAACTCTCTGAGGATAAGTGGAAATACTCCTATCTCACAAACAAAAGACAGAGACAGGGATGAAGAGAAAGAGAGATGGTGAAAGAGAGAGGAAGAGATAGAACTTTCTTATAGCAGTTTCTTCCTCCAAAATTTCCACTACACTGGAGAGGATTGAGTAACAGATAAGGTGAATGGTCCAGCATGTTATTGTTTTGGAAGTTTTTCCTTATAGAAATAGGAGACCAGGGAAATGGAGGTTTCCTACTCCCAGGACCTACTGACCAGGCCAAAAAAGCTAATGTCCTTTTGGGGGAGATCTGAATTCTGTGAATATCATTCTCTAATTAGTCAGAATCTAGATGTCCTTGACATTTTCTTCCTTGCTCTCTTCACAAAATTATTAACAATTTATTTCTATCTTATCTAATAATTAAATGTCAAATCTGTTGCCACTGCTTTATGTCCAAGCTAACACCAACTTTCTCCTTATCCACTCATCTACTTATACAATCATGCACTGCTTAATGAGAGGAATGCAATCCAATGTAATAGCATACAATGTGTACTTAGGTGATTGCATCCTTGTGCAAATATCTGTTTACCTAAAAAAACCTAGATGATATAGCTTACTACACACCTAAGGTATACGGTATAGCCTATTGCTCCTAGGCTATAAGCCTGTATAGCATGTTAGTGTACAAAACAACATGAGATTAAATCAAATGCAAGAGAAAATGATGCAATCAATACACACAGTAAATACAAGTCTCCTGCCGGTGTAATACTGCATAGGGATCTACAGCAAACTCTTTTTTATAAGTAGAAAGAGTACACTCTAAAATAATAACAAATATAGAACAGTAAAACACATAAGCTGGTAAAAAGGCATTTATTATTATTATGTTCTGTACATAATTGCATGGGCTATAGTTTCATACAACTGTCAGTGCAGTATGTTTGTTTACAATAGCATCACCACAAACATTGCACCATAATATTATGACAACTATGACATTGCTAAGGAATAAGAAATTTTCAGCTCTGTTCTAGTCTTAGGGACCACTGTCATATATATGATCTGTTATTGATCAAAATGGTATTGTGCAGTGCATCACTATATTGCTGTTAGCCTTCTCTAACTTTTTCTGTACACGATAGGTGGAGTAACATTTTTTTTTAATTCAAATAAAATAAGTTAACAATTTGCTTCTTCTACCCATTCCTGTCTTGTCTCATAGTTTTCAGTACCCATTACATAACCTAATGTCTTTAATGGTTTGCCTTTTTCCTGTCACTTGGCCTCATCTTACACTATATTCCATTTTACTCTGTCCATTTGCTATCTGGGCCTTCCCTTAGCATACAACATTTACCAAAGCCATTCTTGCCATTGGAACTTTAAACATGCTTATTGCTACCAGTTATACTTATCGTTCAGATTTTAACTCAGTCATTACTTCCTCAGATTAGCATCTCTGACTACCCAGACTATCTCTGAATCTTCCATTATACAATGTAGTAGCTCCATGCACTGCTGCTTCTTATCACATATAATGAATATAATTTTATATTTCTGTTAATTATTTGATTCACATACAACTCTTCATATTAAGTTATAGGCTCCACAATAGCATTCACAATAATTGTTGGATATTATATCTAGTGCTTAGTACATATACGGTGTTAAGAAAAAGCATTTGTTGAATTAGTGAATGAATAACAATCACTTTATCTTTCCATTAGCAATACCATATCTTTCTATGTATAAGATGATACTTTTGCCTAAATTTCTTAGACCAAAATTTGGGGGTCATATTAAACACAGGAGTAACCCATGTATTGATTTCTTAATGTTGGGTTAGAAAAGTAGCAGTCATCTTATACATGGGGGCCTCTTATACATGAGGGGCATCTTATACATGGAAAAATATGGAATATGCTCTATTATAGTATGAGTTCCTTGAGAGTAGGTGTTTTATATTTTCCTTAGCTGAATTTTTATTTATATTTCATGCTATTACAATTATATATTAATTATATAAAAATCTTAATTTTATCAGTTGTTAAACTATAATAAAATTTAAAGAGCAAAACAAAAAGATAATAAAGACATTTGTCTAAGAAAATCTAGCAAACTGTCTTTGGTCTTATGCATCACAGTATGATACTTTCAAGTAATTTTCATAGTGTTTCTAAATTCTCTATTATTATATTTAGAATTTTATATGTAGGATTTTAAATACGTAAATAATACATTTCAAAGCCAGTTTGTATTATTTAATGGAAGCATGATCACTATGTATTATTTTCCTTTTATAAAAGAGAATAATCCATTTTCATGAATTATTTCATTGTCATTAATAACCTAGTTGAGACTTATTTTCAGCAACTTTTTGAATATTCAAATAATCTATCTTTGCTGTAGAGTTTAATGCAATTTAGTATATATGAGGTAATGCAACTATGAGTTACTAACAACAAAAGGATATAGGGAGGTGAGTTACTGCTAATATCAACTATTTCTGTTAGGCTGTATCAGCAGTGATACATGTAAATAAAATATTAGATTAAAAATTTTATAAATCAGAAGCTGCTTTTTACTTGTAAGAAGTTATAGAAGACAGTGTTACAGGTTAAAAGTGACTCATTTAATTTTGTTTTGTTCTTTCCCAATAAAAATTAAGGCAGGGTCAAAAGCATGCTCTGGTTATCCTAACAAATCTCTTCCCTAGGATTTGCTGATATAAATACAGTTTGCTTTCAGTTAACTGGAACTCAACAATCTATGTTTTTTGTGCCAGTTGCTTGAGGGTTTTGTGAGTTGCTTGAGAGTGCTGGGTATATTTATCTGGCATCTACCATTCCCCATGGATGCTGGTTAACTGACAGTCTACTGTACAAATAAAAAAATTATTCATGAAATAATGAAAGCTGAGAAATATCATTATGGTACTATAGTCAATCCCTGAGATTTTAAATTCATGCTTTAATTTTAATTGTAGGATATAGTATTTACTGAGTCTTTTTTTCTATATAAATATCAGTATTGTTCATAACCCTAAATGGTTAACAATAAAAAGTAATACTAGACTAATATCCTACGAAAAGAACCTCAATCTGAAAAGAAATCTCCGTGCAGAATATATAGGCGATGCTATAAAACCTATAACCAAGATGAACTCTAGAGATGTCAAGACTCCAAAAACTAGTTTCTTTCTAGGTGAACTGTCCACAATAAAAGTTTGCCTTCATTTTAGCTTCTAAGAGAGCTCATTAACCATTCTAACACACCAGCCCCATGATGATCTTAGCATCAACATCCTCTTGTTTTCTGTCTCTACCTCAAATTCATCCGAGTGTTTATCCTTTCAATTATTATCAGAACAATATGTTAACTTACTTGTTTATTTTATTTTATTTTATGTTTTTGTTTATATAATATTTGCTCTGAAAATTCTCAATTTGTATGAGGCCAGACATCTATTTCTTTTTGACCCCAGAGGCCCTACACAGCCAGGAAATCACAAAAGCTTTGCAGATTTGTGTCCCTACAAATTCAATGTGTCCAGCATCATTTTTGAATCTTCAGGGCTCCCTGA
The DNA here is from genome assembly GCA_004027555.1 of Craseonycteris thonglongyai. NCBI lineage: Eukaryota > Metazoa > Chordata > Mammalia > Chiroptera > Craseonycteridae > Craseonycteris > Craseonycteris thonglongyai. The sequence continues at coordinate 17,883 of PVKE010024069.1, read as the reverse complement.
CAATTCTAGGATCTCTAGTCAGCATCCTCTTCTTGCATCGAGAGCAACTGTTTTTCAAGTTTATCGTTCTAATAAAGCCTTACCTTCTGACTATTTTTTGGATGGTGCCATTACTGTCTACTCCATTGAGAAAACAGATAGCATGATGCAGCAACTTTCTCAACTGAATGTTCTCCAGTCTACAAATTTACTTCTTAAAGATGTCAAGTCTTTATTACATATCTCCAGTCTCAGGACAAAGCAATTCTCATACTTATCAAATGATCTATGACTCCCATTTTGATAGATATTTTCAATCTCTCTAGTTTATCATAACTTATTCTCTCCTCTTTTTTATCTAATCTTACATCTTTTTTCTTAAAATATATTTATCCTTCAAAACACTAAAATCTAAATATCTTTATTCATTATTAAAACAACTGGTATCACTAACATCAACTATGTCTCTGTAAACATTTATTTAATACAATTCACAATTAGTTATTTTTGAGACTCTCTTCACCTTTCATTTCTCCTTTCAAGAAATTCATATAAATTTGGTAAAATATAATGAATGCAAAAATATACATGTACAATGTAAAGAAAAACTACAAAAGAATATCAGAATTAAAACAAAGGAATGCTGCCTAGAACTTTCAACACAAAATTTCTGAAAGTAGTGACCTTCAATTCAGGTTGTGAAGGTCACATGTGATTTGCTGTAGTAAACAAAGGAAAAGAGAACATTTATTACAGGCAATGGGGACACCAGTGCAAAGCGATAAAAGTCTGAAATGCCAGGGTATGTTTGGTGACCTATAAGCAATTCAGTGTTTCTGCCTTGTAAAGTGCAACAGAATGTGTGAATGTTAAATATGATGATAGGAATGAATGGTTCACGCTATTATAAATTTTTCATTAATGAGGATTAAGCATAATAAATTAATGTGAAAGTAGAGAAGAATAAGATGTGATTAACTCACATAATTTATTTTTTACTTTAAATTTCTTTCAGACAATAAATAAAATTCTTGAGGTTAAATAAACATAAAATATATAAAAATTACAGATCTACATTATAGAAAACACTATTTTCTAGGACAAAAAAAGGACATTGATCTCTTCTTATATCTTTTTCCTTTCTTTTCCTTCTATATTTTCAAAATTAAGAGATATAGGGAAAAAATCTTATGGCTTTTATAATTTATGTCGGCAAGAAACAATTTGATTTTATAACATGAATAATCTTCTTAAATATGAAATAAATCAGTTAGTACATAGTTCAATATTGATCTAAAAACTTAGAAATGGCAATCTTAATATAAAAACAGAAATTTTTTTTATATCAACACTGAACTGTAAGACATAACTATTTCATGAAAGAACCAGAGTATAAGCAATGGTTACTTTCCAATGATACCCCACAAGAGCCAATTAAACACACTCAGACACACACACACACACAAATAGGACATCATATATTTGCAATAAAATGCATAAAGATTTTACTGAAGAAATTATGAATATTATATTAGTCTTACATTTGAAAATATGGAGAAACAGAAAAGAAGAAATACACCGTCTATATACTACATGTACAAATGTATTGTATATAAAACACATTGCTATAGAGAGGCCTGAGATAGCATATCAAAATTCTTATAACATAACAGGTAAACTTTTCAAAAAGAGATAAATTTAAAATTAAAAAAAGGCAGAATTGGTACAATGAAAGACAAAACCAAACATGAGTAAAAAGTGCAGCAAGTTTCACTAGCCTGTCTCATAATATCTCCTTAGAAAAATCCTCAAGGTCCACTTTGTAGAAATAATTTTAGGTGACATCTGATGTCAAATAAAAGGAGCTCAAGTATATGAGTTTCTATGGAAATGGTTGAGTCAATAATAATTTTTAACTTACTAAAAAAATAGCCAGACCAATGTTGATATTAATAATAGATATGCACCCATCACTTACTAGAACTTACACTGAGAAGACAAGAATTGTTTCTTTCAGTTTTCATAACAATCTTGGGAAATAGGTACTCTAGAACTATAAACTCTTAGTTACAATTCTGAAATCCAATACCAGTAGAAACTCAAAAAGTGGTTTTTGTTGTTTGTTTTTTCATAATTCTAACAAACAATCCCTTTTGGTGGCAAATACTGATATGAATGGATGTGAGGCTATTTATACTTTATATTTATTCCACTAAGAGTGACAATGCGTTTCTTTGCAAAAAAAAAAAAAAGTACAGGGTGCTGCTATAGACCTACAGAGGTTATTATATATTATATAAATAAGACCAATATCACCTTTCTCAAAATCCATTATTTCTGAATTTTGAGACATATCTGCCCCAAAGTGTTCCAGATAAAGAATTGCTAATTTATAAGTACTACATGCATCTCAAAAGTAAAATAAAGAGGCCCAGGAGTGCACATCTGAAATGTGCCTCAGGTAGAATTTGAATCTAGGTAAAACTTAAGCATTTAATCTCTTACCCACTACCTCTATATAAAAATTATGTTTTGGGGAAGCTGAGATGGCTCAGCGGGTTGAGCGCTCACTTTGCAGTCCTGGAGACTGGAGATCGAATCCCGGCTCTGACCCATGTGGAACCATATGCTGAACTGGGATATGCCCCCAGTTCAGTTCTTGCCGGGGCCTATGAAGGAGGCTCCTGGCCAGGCTCCTGCCCTGTGCAGCCCCGCGTCCACCTGTGGAGTGAAACTATATGGAGAACTAAGGCTGTCAACTATGGAGACTGCTCTGGGCCCTCCCCCTTCTCTCTGTCTCTCTCTGTCTCTTGCTCTGTCAAAAACCAATAAAAATAAATCTTAAAAAAAACAAAAATTATGTTCCTAAAAAGGTTCAAGGAATACCCAGAGCTCACCTTTTACCAAAAACACACTGAATCTGAATTACAAATGAATCATTTCCCCTGAAACAGATCTGAAAATCAGATGAAATGCCTATCTATAGCAAAAGATAAAATGACCACACTGAGACAAGTAGAAGCAGAGATACGGTCTCGCACAAAGTGGCACCTCCAGCACAACTACACATGACAGGAAAGCATCTCACCAGTCCAGTGCTTTTCCTAGTGGAGTGAGAGGTATGTGTTCCGTAATCAGGTAACCCAACCCTTGGGACCTGCAATGGAGAGATGAGACCCCAAAATATTTGGCTTAGAAAACTAATGGGAAAGACATCCAAGGAACTTAAAGGGTTCTATGGAGAATAGATTCTCCTTTTAAAGGGATCACATGTAGTTTCATCTACCCTGGGATCCAGTGCTAAATCAGTAATTAAAAAATGGCTGAGGCTACATGTGAAGGAGATTCATTTGCTATTCTTAAAGCATCTGCTGGAGTGGTGGGGAGGGGTTTGACACTCTCTTTGGAGACAAAGGCATTTTGCATCATGCTATGTGTTCTCTCAATGAAGCACACAATAATGCCACTATCCAAATCACTGGCAGATGCTATTTTTGCACTCTCAGCCTACCCAGCTAGTTCAGGCAGACCTGCTAAGATGGTGTAGTTGAGCAGTCATGGCACTGTCCTGACACCTTGCTGCAACTGGAGCACATTGATGGTTGTAGCACTACCCCCACTCCCTAGATGAGGCAGAGGAGTGCAAACACTCGGCGTTTCCTGCTTGACTTGCTAAGGTCAGCAAGTGCAAATAGTTGTAATGCTGCCCTGTTGCATGGCTAGAGCTGGTGGGCATGAGCATGCTCCCCTCTGAAAGCTATTGCACGTGGACAGAGAAAGCACGCCCACTGCACACATGTACACATAAGGCACTTTCACGGAAGCTGGGGCACTGTAGGCAAAATATTTTCCTACTGTCTTGCCGAAGGTGGTGAGTGTGCTGTGCCCACTCTACCATCTCCAGCAGCCTTCTGAAGCCATGGGCATGAGCCATTCATCCAGTGCATATCCTTTGATCTCCTGGCCCTGGAGGCTGGTATTACTGGGCTCCATGGAACCTTTAATATTGAAGACAGTTCTCAGCAGACTTCCATCCTCAGAACACTGCATAGACTGCAGCCTGAAACTGATCCCAGGCCAGTTTGAGGAACAGGCTTGAGGAACTGGCACTCCCAGGGAATATAAGCGGGGAGACATCATTCTTGTGCACTACTTTACCTTCTCTATGGCTTAAAGATACCTACCAGGGCATGCTGACAGAACTCAACAGGTTGAGCACTTGCCTTGCAACCATAAGGTTTGGAGATCAAACCCAGGCCCCAGCCCATGCAAATCCATATACTGAACTATGGCACAACTGGTAGCCACTGAGATGGTGGTGAAGGTTCTCGCCTACTATATGTGAGGCCTCCAGCTCAGTTTCCACTCTGTGTGGCCCCACCTGTTTGGAAGGAAACTATATCACAACTAATAATGTACAATTACGAAAACTGCTCTGGGCCCTTCCCACTTCTCTCTCTCTCTCTCTTCTCTCTCTCTCTCTCTCTCTCTCTCTCTCTCTCTCTCTCTCTCTCTCTCTCTCTCTCTCCCCCCCCCGTGTGTTTCTCTCTCACCTTCTTTTAGACAATAAAATAAATCTTACAAAAATAAATAAATGAGATACCTACCAGAAAGAAGCTCATATACTCATTTAGAGCCCCAATTTTTGCAACTGTCACTCAGAGAACACCTCTGGATTTCCTGGTCTAGAGACCACCAGGGTTTATGATTCCGGCTCCACAGGACTGTATATATTGGAATATTTTAAAAGCTGTTGCCTGAATTTCTGGCTTACAATCAGACAAAAACTACTTACTAAATGAGATTCCTCCCTGTGAAACACTGGTAGGTCTTCAGCAATGTGGACCTACCAAGAATAAATCAGGCTATACAGACAATCAAAAGGTTCAAGAGACAACCAAGAGTTAGAACAAGATTTAAAGATAAGGTTCTTCAACTACACAAGACCACTCCTTCAAGACAAAGAGAAGCAGCTGTTTGATCTAATACATAGAAGCAAACAGTCAAGCAAAATGAGAAAATAAAGAAAAATGTTCTGAATGAAAGCACAAGACAAAACTTTAGAAAAAAGAACTTTAATGATATGAAGATGAGTGATCCAACTGATAAAGAATTCAAAGCAATGGTCATAAAGACGCTCTCTGAACAAGGAAGAAGAATGGATAAACACACCGAGAACCTCAGCAAAGAGAAAGAAATTATAAGATAACACCAAACAGAAGTCATAGAGCTGAACAATACAATAAATGAACTGAAAAATATACTTGAAATGTTCAACAACAGAAAATATGAAGCAGAAGAATTGATAAAAAAGAATCGAGAGACAAAACATTAACACTCACACAGAGCAGCAAAAACAATGAAAAAGTGAAAATAGTTTAAGGGTCCTAGAAATACATCAAGTGAAATAACATTTACATTATATGGATCCAAGAAAGAGAAGAGAGAGAAAGAACAGAAAACTTATTCGAAGGAGTAATGGCTGAAATTTTTCCTCACCTGGGGAAGGAAACAGATACTCAGGTCCAAAAAGCTTATAGAATTATAAATAAGAGAATCCAAAGACATCTCTACCAATGCACATTATAATTAAAATGGAAAAATTTAAAGATAAAGGGAGTATTTTAAAAAGTAGCAAGATAAAAACATGTTATGTTCAAGAGAAACCCCAATAACATAAACAGCCAATTTTTTAGCAGAAAGTTTGCAGGCAAGAAGGGACTGGTATGACATATTCAAAGCAATAGGGTTGGGGAGAGGAGAACTAAACAAGAATACTCTAACCTGGGGGTGGCAAACCTGTGGCATGCCTGCCCAAAGTGGCACTCGGAGCAATTGTTTCGGCACGCAAAATTATTGATTTTTGTTATGAAAACATCCTATGCCTCTTATAGACATAAAAATAATCGATACCTCTATTTCACTCGATGGGTTGGCACACGAGTAGAGCAAGTATACTCTTGTTTCATAAACTTTGGCACTCAATCGCCAAAAGGTTTGCCACCCCTGCTTCTAACCCATAAAGGTTGTCATTCAGAATTGAAGGAGAGAGTTTTCTAGATAAGCAAAAGCAAAAAGTGTTCGATACCACTAAACTGGCCTGACAAGAAATGCTAATGATGTCTTTAGAAAAGACATGGCACTAATTAATAACAAGAGAATCTATGATTGTAAAAATTTCACCGGCAAAGTAAGTATATAGTAAAGGTAATAGATTAATCACTGATAAAACTAGCATTAAAGCTAAGAGGCAAAACTGGTAATGTTAAAACTAAAGTGATTGATTAAAAGATGCATAAAACAGAAAAATGTAAAATTTAACACAAAATACTTAAAGTGTAAGTGGTAGGGAGTAAAAATATAGAGCTTTAGAATGTGCTTAAATTTAAGGTGCTATGAACTTTTAAAACAGATAATTATATAACTAGGGCATACAATACACTCTCAGTTAACCAGCATCCATGTTGGATAAATATTTCATTATTTTTTCACTGTTTTTGTTGTTGTTGTTTGTTTGTTTGTTTGTTTTCCCAGTTGGGTAGGTTCCTGTTACCGTATATTAACCTCATGACAATCACAAAGCAAAAACTTATACGAGGGGACACCGGGATGACTCAGCAGGCTGTGCATTCATTTTGCAGCTCTGGAGGCCGAGGATCAAATCCTGGCCCCAGTCTATGTAGACTCATATGCTGAAAGAGAGTTTACCCCCAGTTTGGTTCTCGTTGGGCTGAGTTTCCTATGTGAGAGGCCCCCAGTTAGGTTCCCACCCTGGACATGCTCCCCATGCAGGAGGTTCCTGGCTGGTGCCGGCCCTGCACAGCCCTAGCTCCTAGCCCAGTTCCTGCCCTGAACAGCCCTGCTCCCACCTGTGGAGTAAAACTATATCAGAAAACTAATGACACGCAACTGTGGAGACTGCTCTGGGCCCTCCCCCCTTCTCTCTGTCTCTCTCTGTCTCTGTCTCTGTCTCTTTCTCTGTAAAACACAATAAAAATCAATCTTAAAAAAAAATACCACTTATAGTAGATACACACAATAAAATGAGAAATGTATCTAAACGTATTACTGAACAGTGTCATCAAACCACTAGGTAAGAGAGAAAGAGAAAAAGAACAAAAAGGAACTATAAAAACAGCCAGAAAACAGTTACCAAAATGTCAATAAGTTGTGGAAGAAAAAGGGGTTCTACAGAAAGTAACCCCACAAGGTGATTTGATCATAAATTCCTAACTAAACAGTCTTACCCAAGGCATATATCTTTGTTAGTGAAAGGCTTTCCTTTGTCTTAAGCAAGCCTTGTCCATCATTTTTGTGCACTGGGTTAACACACCTTCGAAATGTCTCTATTGATACCTCTCAGAGGCAAAATCACCTTCAAGAGGAAAAATTTTGTTAACTATCCTGTAATCCAATCCCTGCCTTGCTTTCTCCCACCTTCATATAAATTTCCTTACAGTCCCTCCTTAATTTCAAATGCACAAAAGGAGCTACATGTAAATTATCATTCTAAGAGACATTTTTTTCTCAGTTTGTTGAAATCTTGATTCCAGGCATAACTTCTGTATGGCACAAATAAATTTTCACAAAAAAATTAGATACAGGTCTGGAGGTTCTTACAGCAACATAGTACATACCTAGCAATAATTACTTTAGGTGTAAATACTCTAAGTTCTCCAATCAAAACAATTAGGGTAGCTTGATGAATTAAGAAAAGAATGAGATTCATCTATATGCTCCCTTCAAGAGCTTCACTCAGAAGGATACACACAGACTAAACGTAAAAGCAGGTAAAAAGATAGCCTGTGCAATTGGAAATGAAAGAAAAATTGGTATAGCTATGCTTATGTCTAAAAATTTTGATTTTAAAACAAAAACTGTAATAAAAGATGAAGAAGACATTCTATAATGATAAAGAAGACAACCCAACAGTAAGATATAACATTTGTAAATATATATGCACCCAACATTGAAGCACCAAAAGAATAAATACAAATATTAACAGAGCTAAAAGCAGAGATTGACAATACAATAATAGGGAATTTTAACACCCTCCTCCCCAACTTACATCAATGGATAGATCTTCCAGATAGAACATCGATAAGAAAACATAGGCCTTTTACAACACATTACACCAGACTAAGTAGCTAAAAACACATTTTATCCAAAAGCAAGATAATACACATCTTTCTAACATGAGCATAGAACACTGTCCAACTGAACATCCTAATGAGTAGAGAGGACTGACATGCCATTACATCCCACACCTTTCAACCAGCTGGAAAAGTTTTAAGAACGTGCTGTTCTATTTATAAAACCCAAGATTAGTCCCCTTCATGGAAATAGCCTCTCTGTTTCCCCAGCACAAGCAATAGCTTATCCAGCCATGCAAATTCCCCAAGCTAATTCTAATTTAGAAATTGGACTGATGAATTCCCTGTTCCAACCCATCTCCCCCAACATTTTTTCTGACCTTTCGTTTGTGCTGTTTCCACAACCTTCTCTCTGTACAAGGTTAAGGCAGCAAAGCATAACAGAAGGCACATTAGAGTATGTAAATGATGAGGGGTACTGGGCTGAAGGAGGGACCCCACAAACAGATCCAAATTTCCCACCTCATTAGAATATGGGGTCAGAGAAGGGGTCACATCCAAAGCAAACCTTGGAGTTTCACCAGTAATTTTCTGTGTTGCATGCCTTATGTCCTACCTATTAATCTCAAAGTCCTTTTTTTCCTAGCAAAATTCAGCCAGTGTCTGACAGTCATACTAATCTTTATTCAAGGACTGACTAAACTTCAGGTGTGCATAGTGTGGTAGGACTGGGCAGGGGTCAGGGCAAGAAAAGCATCCCTTCAAATGATAGACAAAGGAGAAAAATTCAAAATTTATTTGGAGAAATTTCCAATCAACTTTGTAGGAAATTCTTAATATTCTCCATTTATTTTTCTGTTGGGTGACTGATTGTTTAGCTCTTGTGAATAAAGTGGTGCCTTGAGTAATGCCCAACTGGCCTAGAATTGATTCACACTTTATCTTCACATGTGTAGAATCAAATATTATACAATCCATTTAAGGAATCATTAGTCATAGTCACTGAATACTCTATCACCACCTCCCCCTACACATACACACACACACACTCCACCTACACACACACTTTCTTGCCCTACTTTTAACTTCTAGAAATGATTCTTGCCAGAACCACAGGTAAAGAAATCTTGCTCAGGTGAATTATGAAGGAGTCCATAGCTTTTCCTAGCTCATAGTGTCTTATTTATTTATTATGTTCATTTCAAATTACCATAACCCTTTCTAACCAGCAAGCTTCTAATGGTAAAACTGACTGCAGGTCAGTGTATGCTTGGCTGTGAAAAGGAATAAAAATATCATTATCCAATTTTTTTTTAATTAAAGAAAATGCAGACTTCATAACAATATTTTCTACATGATGTGGAAATTTTATTGGGACTAATCTACATTGCCTTTAATAATTTATATGAAAAAACTATTGAATTATGAAAGACAAATATTGATTAAATTTGCTTCCCAGACAGAAAGCTTATAGACCATAGTGTTTGGTTGGAAAAAGGAGACAAGATGACCTTCTTACTTTGGAGGGAAGAAAGCTCAAGGAGGTCCTTTAAGGGGCAAAATGTCTCCATTCATTGTGTATAATGCTTTCTTACCTTCTGTTCCTAGGTCAGGAGCCTTGCGTACAGTTTTCCCAAAATCTAATCATCAACCTTACATCACTGGGTGTTTGAGAGTAACATTATAAATGATGATGGCTTGGGATGACGGGATTGCTCGATGGGTTGAGTGCTTGCCTTATAACCGTGAGGTCTGGGAATCAAATTCTGGCCCTAGTCCATGCTAACACATATGCTGAACTGAGGCGCAACTGGTAACCACCAGGATGGTGGCAAAGGTTCTCACCTCCCATTTGGAGCTTCCCAGTTCAGTTACAGCCCCACACAGCCCCACATCCACCTGTGTGGAATGAAACTATATCACAACTAATGATGTACAGCTGTGGAGACTGCGCTGGGCCCTCCCTCCTTCCCCTCACCCCTCACTTTCTCTCAAAACAAAATAAATCTTAAAAAAATAAATAAATAAATAAAAATAAATGTGATGGCTTGTTTAACTTTAAATTTTGAGCACTTCTAAGACTGAAGGCCTGAAATAAATTTTTAGTTTTTTGAAAGTATTTACTATTTTTAAGTGATATATAACTTATATGCCCCTATTTCTAAAAAGGATCTGAAATAGTTATACTGAGTTTAGTAGAAATATGACTTCATGAAGTATTTTCATATGCTGAAAAAAAATTTTTATTTCTTAACGTAGGCAATGACCTACTTTTTAGTTGAGACTTGGGACATTTTTATCATAATCAAAATTTTTGTTCCTTACATACTGCTATGTTGAAATTCTACATATATTAAAACATGAACTATTTGGAGATGCCACAATAACCCGGCTGGTTGAGCACTTGCCTTGCAGCCATATTGTCTGGGGATCAAATCCCAGCCCTGGCCTGTGCAAACCCACATGCTGAACAGCAGCCCAACTGGAAACCAACCACCAGAGTGGCAGCAAATGTTTTTGCCTCCTATGTGGGAGTCCCCCAGTTCAGTTCCCACCCCAAGTGGCCCCACATCAACTTGTGAGGAATCAAACCATGTTACAACTAATGATGTATAACTATAGAGACTGCCCTTAGCTCTCCCCTCTTCTCTCTCTCTCTCTCTCTCTCTCTCTCTCTCTCTCTCTCTCTCTCTCTCTTCAGCTTCTCTCAAACAAAATAAATCTTAAAAAAAAAGAAAAGAAAAAAAGAACAATGTACAGACATCTGAGATAAGCATAAAAAGACCTTATCCCCCATAGCACAAAATGGAGAAAGTACCACTTGAGTATGTTGAGAACTACCTACCGGTAATAATCCCTTCTATATATTTTTTTCTTTTCTACATATAGCACTTATCAAAATTTGTAATTATATTTATGTTCATTAGTTCAATGTCTGTCTCCTCTGATAGAATGTCAGTTCCATGACAGCTGTGATCATATGTAAATAATGTGAGTAAATACAACTAACGTTTTCTAGGCATTATAATGTACCAGGCACAGTTTTACATACTTTAAATACATTCATCCATTTAACTCTCATAAAAGTTCCATTGTCATTATTGTTTGCAGTTTGCAAAGGAATAAATAGAAATAAGCTAACTAACTAGCTCTAAGTCCAAACGCTGAGAAGTTTGAGGACCACTCTTCAAACCCAGGAGAATCCCTTGCTCTGGCATTCCCATTCTTAACCACCATATCACTTGGCTTCATTATGAGTAGAATAGAGAATCACACTACATACACTGCCTTTTTTGACTCTTGAGCTCTAGCCATATTCCTTATTAACATAATGATCTAGGGAAAGTTCCTTAACTCTGTTTCCTTTTGGTCAAAAAAATGTTAATATATAATATCTACAACAAAGAATTTAAAGATAAAATTAGTCATTATGAAGAAATATCCAGCTCCTAATACCATGTTTGTTTCATTATAGGTATCAAAAATTCTTTTTTTTTGTTAAATGATGAAGGCATTTCTTTTTTTGAGTGTTTGTTTATTGTTTAACCTATTGTCAAATTGTATATAATAACTCATTTGAGGGGGAAAAAATATTAAAAATGTAAATGAACTCCTAGAATAAAACACAGGAGTCAGATTTTGTGACCTTGAATTGATTAGGCAAATGGTTTCTTAGATATAACAACAAAAGTAGAAATAAGCAAATTGTATTTTATAAAAAATTTTGTACCTCAAAACCAGTATAAAGAAAGTAAAAATGAACCTACCAAATGGGAGCAAATTTTTGCAAATCACATATTTAGAGACTGGTAATGAGAATATATAAAGAACTCCTATAACTTAATAATAAAAAAGACAAATAACCTAATTAAAAATGTAGAAAGAATTTCAATATATAGTTCTCCAAAAAGATACATAAGTACATGAAAAGATGTTTCACATTACGAATCATTAAGGAAAGGAAAGTGAAAACTTCAATGAAATGCTACTCCACTTGCATAAGGGTGGTTAACTACAACTTTTTCAAGGCAGAAAATAACAAGTGCTAGTGAAGATGTAAAGAAATTCAAACCTTCATGCATTTCAGGGGGAAATTTAAAATGGTAGAGCCATTTTTGGGAACAGTTTGGAAGTTCCTCAAAATGTAGTTATCAGAGGACCCAGACATTCGATTCCTAAGTATAACTCAAAAAAGAAAAAAAGAAAACATACATCCACATAAAAAATTTGCACACAAATGTTTATAGCAGCATCATTCATAATAGCCCAGAAGGCAAAACAACCTAAATACCCATCAGCTAATGAATGGTTCCACTATGTCCATTGAGCAGAATACTACTTGGTGATAAAAAAGAATATACTTTTTACAACTTGGATGAACCTTGTAAAACATTACTAAGTGAAGAAAACCAGTCACAAAAAAACACATGTGGTATGATTCTATTTATGTGAAATATCCAGAATAAGCAAATACGTAGAAACAGAAAGTAGATCAGTGGTTGCCAGGGGCTAGAGGGAGAGGTGAATAAGTGACTGCTAATGGATATCTATTTTCTTTCAGGAGTGATAACTATGTTCTAAAATTTGACAATGGTGATGATTGCACAACCTTGTGAATACACAAAAAATCTGTACAGTTTGAAAGGGTGAGTTTTAAGGTATATGAAATATTAATAAAGCTGATATTAAAATGTAAATGAAACAACAGGTTCTAGTCGCAATATTTATAGTAACGACATTTGTAACTATATATTTATTCATTTGGCATTTTAGCTGCCAGAACAATCAAATGAACAGTTGATACTTGTCTTTAAGATTTTTTTCAGCTCTGAAATTCTAATCATAATGAAATATGTTTTGGCTAATTGAAACATTTAGAAATTATAAGATTATACACACACATATACACTAACACAATACAGTCTACATACATACCTAATTAGCTGTTTTTATTCTATCTAATAATTACATTGTATAATTTATGGTACAATTATAAAATTCTTAATTTTATATTTATAAAACTTCCCAACTGAATTAATTGACAGATCACAGAATTTTACCTTGTCAGAGAATGAGAATATACTTTAAGCCTCAATGTTGGCCTTGACCATATATTCATCTTCTTTTTAATACGATTGTTGGTTGGGGAAAACAAACCAAAACAAAACAATGTCTCAGGGATAAAAGTATCAACAGCTGTTAGTGAAACAGAAGGGTAGCAGCTGTATAGATTTGGTGGGAAGCTGAGAAGAACTCCAGGGGCCTTATGGGTTCAACATGAGAAGAGTAAAGACAATTGAGAGGGCACAAACACAATCCCATGGCTCCATTCCCAATTCTGAAGACAGCAACCTGTTCTTAGGGTCATTCTTTTGAAAGAGTAACCCATGCTACTGTAGCATGTAACTTGCACTAAATCAGTTAAGTTTTCAATAAAACACCCCACAAGTTCTTTTTAATATCTGCATGCTTACTTACTACTATCTCTCTTCTCATGAAAGTAAAATGTGGATGGTTCAAAGACAAGTTATGAGCAGTAGCTATGTCTCTGACTAAACTGGATATAACTCTAATTTTAAATGTCAAAAATAAAAATGAACATAGAATTAATTCAAGAAATACTTGAGTTGTACTGGACTTTATGGGAATATCTGATCCTTTTCACTATATTCAGGTGGTTGTATCGCTTTTAAAGGTGTGAGGCAGCTCAGTCCCACTGCTAGTTAGCAATGTTAGCAATGTACCTATTAAATGGAGCATGTTTCTTTTAATTTCACTTTTGCATAATATGGTTGAAAATGTAGAAAACATTTAAAAGTTATATAAGCATGAATTTCCAGTCTCACTCCTGCCATTCTTCATCATCTGTCTAATTCCTTCTCCCACCTATCCTAAGAATTATGATTATTCTGAGTTCCTTAAGTGTATTTCTGGAATTTCTATGCATGTACAGGAAAAAATATAGGATATATTTACCTCACATGTTTAAATAAAAGATTGTACATGATATGCTTTCTCTGATATGCTTTCCCCTGAAGCTTTCTCTGCTTTCATGTTAAAAGTGTTTCTTGGAGAATGTGTTCATATCAGTACATAGAGATTTTCCATCTGCTTTCATGTTAAAAGTGTTTCTTGGAGAATGTGTTTATATCAGTACATAGAGATTTTCCATCTTCTTAATATTAAACATTATTGCATCACTTAATATGTCATTATTTATGCAACTTTTTGGTATAGCTAAATAATTGCCATTTCAAACATTGCTGCAAATGAATAATTGTAAGATACATCCCCTAAAGGGGATATCAATAGGGCTTATTTACATATAAATGTATCATTTATATGTAGCTACATTCTGAAGCAGCTACATGGATATATATTTCTGGGTGAAACTTGGGTTTCACCAGGTCACCTCAGATTGGGGTAGACAAAGTAATCAATACCAATCTCTCTCACTCAACCCTCAACCACAGATATGGAAGAAATCAAAATTCCTTTTATATATACCTTCAGTAATTATTAATATGTTCTCCTAATTAGGCCATGTTCCCTCTGTCACTTCCACAGATAATTTGTGGTTCTCAGGTTGCTACTTTGACATTGTCTCCTTTACATCATGAATATGATGGAACTGTTTTCACGTCTCTGATGTCTTCTACTCCTACTAATACCATGGACCCCCATGCCACTTATGCCACAACTTCACCCTTGTCGCTTTACACTATAATGAGAAGTACTTCCTTTCATTCTCAGTTTCTTCCACACAGTCAGGTCATATAAATAATTTCTTTTTTCTTACTCTTGATGTTGAATTTTCCAAAAGTAAATGATATATTAAACTAGAGAGCACTTCTAACTACAATATTCAATGACTCTTGACTGACATCAATGCTAGGCTTGTGAACAGCCTAAGTTCCTCCATTACTTCCTCTGTACAGAGAACCTGAAGATGTATTTCATACAAATACGCAAGCACACACACAAATTTATTTCAATTGTCCTTTTAGTTATCTCTTTTGTCTTTCTTTTCGGTATAAGTAATGAGAGAATTTGGGCTTTTGTAAGATGTGCAAAAATTTTTAATGATATTTTACCTTATAAAAAGCCAACAGCAATTTGGAGATAGTATTTAAAAAAATAAATTATTATTCTCATATAATATATGATAATTATGATATTGTTCTGAATTTTAGAACTTTTACATATTTATTACAAAGGTATTCAAGAACTTAATGATTCAATTATTCATAAGTGTGCCTAACGTTGGTTTTAGACTATTTGCATTGTACTAAATTAAAAACTGTTTACTTTTCAACCTTTGTTTTACAGTGTGATTTGTACTATTTGACTAATACTTAATTTTATCATATTTCAAATAACTATAAAAATGGTCAACAGCATGGTCTATTAATGAGTGATTTGTATGTGCTTTAGGAAAACAAGTGAAAATAAATAATTTTATTTGAACTGTTTACTGGTCAACACTACTGCCTTGCAGTTTATTATTTAGAATTCATCCACAACTGGAAGCATTTATGTGTTAGACCTTTTCTTACCTTTCCTGCTCTTTAGAACTATCTTTTAGATACTAATTTCTGATAGGTGATAATAACCATAAATGGATTCTAATTATTTCATAACAATTATTTTATTGTTTTAAACATTTATAACATTTACAGTTTATACTCCTCTTTTGGCTTTTACATGCTATCTTCTATTGTTTTATGGATAGATCAGATCTCCATAATCAGGCTCTAACCCTTGAAGTTAAGTCACTGTATACACTACATTTCCTAATGCAGTGTCTCTCCCATGGTAGAAGCTTAAAAATGACTAGCTGAAGATGACTGTTTGTGATTATAATAATTCAAGGCACATTATTAATTAAATAAGATCATTAAGCTATGTATATAAAAGCACTTAAAAAAAAAACACCAAAAAAAAAAAAGACACCAAAAAAAATTAGAGGTATTTTTTTCACTGCATTTATGAAACGTCTTTGGCAAATATGACATGCAAGACCCTCTGGTCCCTATTTTTGTTAACACCATAACAAAGTGCAAGCTTTTTATTATTCCTTTAGAACTTTAGCTCTGTTCGTCCATTAACAAGTAACATCTGACTATTGAAGTAAATGCCTCTGTCCCCTTGGATAAAATAACACTGAGTTAAAATACCAATTTTCCCAAAATACTTCATCAATAATGAGTCTTAACATTTTAGACAATATAAAGAAATCATTTTTTAAATCAGTTTGGTTTTAATAACTGAACCCCAAATGTTTATCATGACTCATTTTTTCTCTTTAAAAATTGCATCAGCTTAAGAAGAAATCTACTAAGAGTTTGTTACATTTTTCAAAATATATGATTTATGTGATAGCAAGTACATATTAATGTTATAAAACACAGTTTTCTATATGTAAAAATATTCAAAATAGCAGAGATAGTCCTTATCCATGAAATGGAAGTAATTCCACCAAAGTTTAAGTGCTTAGAGAGTTGCAAAGAATTAAAATCTTACTATACTTTAAAATATAACAATATATACTCATTAAATGTTACCTATAGCATTACAACTATATGCAATAACTTGTAGATATTATGCTGTTTTATCTATGAGAAATATTTCTGGTCCTAGACAACTACAGAGAGTACATATATCAAAAGAGAGCTTGCTATTGGCAAGAATAAAGATTTTGAATTTAAAGTCTTGGTTTGAGAATTTGTTCTGCTTAGTTAAATTTTACATCTCTTGCATACATCATTTCAGCTACTTTTTACTTTCCTGATTAATGAAACTATTATAATAATAGCAATTAAGCAATGTTGGCTTTTGCCAGGTAAATGTTCAAGATACATGTATTTGCAAACATTTTTAAGGAGCTATAAAACTATTGTTGTATTAGACAGCTATATTTCTTCATAATATTGATTATATGGACAGCTACTTATTCAATAGCTGTCCTTACTACTAGTCTGTGAGCTTCAAAGGGGCAGAGATAGGGAACTATTTTTTATGAATTGTTGAAGAACATAATATTGATTATTTTTGTTGTTAATGTAAAAAAGCTCTATTATTAGTGAGTATACCAATAAATATGTGGATATTCAAGATAATTTTTGAATAATTATGGAAACAAAACACTATATATTCTTCTCAAAATACTTTAAAGACAATATTACCATTGGCTATGTTCTTTTAATTTAGAACTTGAAATTACTTTGTAAGTTTAACATATGTTAGTGATTTTTCTCATTCTGTTAAAATATATCATTGAAATAGTCAAGTATACATTACTTGTCATTGTCACTAAACACCTTGAATAAATAACTGGAAACTAAATTGTTGAAAGGCAGTCTAAAAGTATTATTAGCTAAATTCAAAATAGCAAAATATACCTTAGACAAAGAACTTTTATAAATAACATGCCTATTAAGAGGACCTTATGTGATGTACACTAATTTAATAAACAAATGTATTTCAATCAAGGATTGAAAATGGTACTAGTTATATCAATTCAAAACAAATGTTTATTGAGACTACATATAATTATTCTCAGTAAACATTTATAAACGGTAATAATTCTTTCCAGTCAGATATCAGAAAAACTGAATAAATTTAAAGAACAAAAAGTCCTATTATTCACTGTAGAGGTTTGGAAGTTCATGTTCAATCAGGCTTTATCTAGAATTATTTTCAATTTTACAAGATGTAGTTTTATCAGCCTTGGTTTAAAGAATTTATATACTTCTAGTTAAAACATCAGTAGGCAGTTTTACGCACATTGTAACCAGTGAATTACAGATTA
>PVKE010024068.1:0-24102 GCA_004027555.1 Craseonycteris thonglongyai | reverse complement strand
TTTTTTTTTTTTTTTAAGATTTATTTTATTGTTTGAGAGAAGGTGAGAGAGAGAGAGAGAGAGAGAGAACCCAGAACAGTCTCTATAGTTGTACATCATTAGTTGTGACATAGTTTCATTCCACACAGGTGGGTGTGGGGCTGCATGGGGCAGGAACCAAAGTAGGGCCTCCCACATGGGAGGTGAGATATTTTGCCCCTTATCTGGAGGTTACCAGTAGCCGCATTTCAGCATATGGTGTTGCACGGGCTGGGCCCAGGATTTGATTCCCAGACTTCACAGTTGCAAAGCAAGTGTTCAACCTGTTGAGCTATCCTGACATCCCCTCTATTATTCTTTTACATTTATTAAAAACACTATCTTGTAAATTCTGGATGTGGAGTCTGGTCACAGTTAATTCTCATAATGGTTGTGAAGTTATGTTGGAATGTAGGAATATTTTATTTGTCTTAATGTTATTTGCATATTATATTTGTGAATAGGTGCTAAAATATATAGATAGGATTTTGCTTCTACTAAAATACACCTGAGAAAAGTATATAGATGCAGTCTGTTGGTAAAGATTAGAACAACTTTTTTCATGCATCTTCCATATAATTAAAAGGAGTTGATATATGAAACGGGACCATGTTATTACAGGAATTGCTCACATTGGAGGATGTGTCTGTGGAGTTCAATTGGGAGGAGTGGCAGCTACTGGCCCCTGCTCAGAAAGACCTGTATCGGGATGTGATGTTGGAGAACTATAACAATCTGATGTCACTGGGTAAGTATAGCTTCCTGTGTTGCTTAGAGGTGCCCAGTCATTGGCCTTTTGTCTTTTACTTGATAAAAGCCTTGCAATCAGTATGGTCTTCTGAAGAGTCAGATTTCCAGTTTCCCTTCTGGCCCCAAATGAAAGGGTATAATCTTTCCTGAAAAAGAACTTTTACTTTTAGTATGAGAATTTGTTTTGGTTCTAAAATGTAATATTTTCCCATCTTTACATATCATACCCCAAGTCACTCTATTAAAATCTTTTTATTATTTCTCATGAATAGGGTATCAAGCTATCAAACCAGATGCATTGTTTAAGTTGGAAAATGGAGAAGAACCACGAATAATAAAGGACAAAATCCAGAATAGAACCTGTCCAGGTGAGTGAGTGAGACCCAGCAAGGGAGTGGCCATGAAAGTCATATTCTAGTCATAGTCACAGCTCTGAAGGTGTCTGAGGATACCTAAGCAACTTCTCCACATATGCATCTCCCCAAATGAAAACTCTTTGTCTTTTTGGGTATTCCGTGTTACATATAATCCTTGTCTCTTTTTGGACCTGATGCTTTTTCAACTTACATCTTTATAATTTTCTTTTATATGGGGATTATATAGTTGACAATAAAAAAGCCTATCACCACAACATCTTTTAAGCCCTTTTATTCTAAAACAGGGTTGCCTAATTCTTTGGCTTCCCTGGACCACATAGGAAGAAGAATTGTCTTGGGCCACACATTAAATACACTAACACTAACAATAGTCAATGAGCTAAAAAAAAGGAGGGGGGGGGCACAATAAAATCTCATAATATTTTAAGAAAGTTTACAAATTTGTGTTGGGCTATGTTCAAAGCCGTCCTGGGCCACATGTGGCTCATGGGCCACAGATTGACAAGCTTGTTCTGAGATATTTTCATGAAAGAATTCGTTATTCTTTTTATTTTCTAGGAATTAAAGTTGACAGTCATCTGCAAGATTACTCTCAAAACCAACAATGCAGTGACCATATTGCATTTAGAAATACTATTCATCTGAACAAAACAAATTTGGCCCTAGTGCAAAATCATGTGTTATGTAGGAAAGCTTGGAAATCAAATTTAAGTTTAGTTAACCAGAAGAGAAGATATGAAGTAAAGAACTCCATTGAGTTTAATAGAGATGAGAAATCCTTTGTGCATGGTAATCATGAACAGTTGTACACTGGAACCAAATTTCCTGAAAGTACAAAACACATCAGTACTAAATTGCAAGTCTTTAAGCATCTGGGGACTCACAAAATAGAGAAACCACAAGCATGCGTCAAAGGTGGGGAAACCTGCATCAGGACGTCTCAGCTCCTTTACCATGAGAACATTCATATAGAAGAGAAACCACATGGGTGTGATCTGTGGGCAAGATCCTTCTCCAGAAATGTCATGCTCACTAACCATCAGAAAACTCAAACACAAGACAAACTCTTTATAACCAATAAATATAGAAAGGGTTCTATGAAGAGCAGTCTCACTGTACATCAGCAAACCCATACAGGAGAGAAATCCTATGTATGCAGTGAATGTGGGAAAGGCTTCACCATGAAGCGCTATTTGATTGCGCACCAGCGAACTCATAGTGGAGAGAAACCTTATGTATGCAGTGAGTGTGGGAAAGGCTTCACTGTGAAGAGCAATCTCATTGTGCATCAGCGAACTCATACAGGAGAGAAACCTTATATATGCAGTGAGTGTGGGAAAGGCTTCACCATGAAGCGTTATCTTGTTGTACATCAGCGAACTCACACTGGAGAGAAACCCTATATATGTGATGAATGCGGAAAAGGCTTCACTGTGAAGAGTAATCTCATTGTTCATCAGCGATCTCACACAGGGGAGAAATCTTACATATGCAGTGAGTGTGGAAAAGGCTTCACTGTGAAGCGCACACTCATTATACATCAGCGAACTCATACAGGAGAGAAATCATACATTTGTGATGAATGTGGAAAAGGCTTCACCACAAAGCGCACTCTCATTATACATCAGCGAACTCACACAGGAGAGAAACCCTATGAATGCAATGACTGTGGTAAGGCCTTCAGCCAGAAGATATGCCTCATACAACATGAGCGATGTCATACAGGAATGACACCCTTTGTATGTACTGAGTGTGGAAAATCCTATTCTCACAAATATGGTCTCATTACCCATCAGAGAATTCACACAGGAGAGAAACCCTATGAGTGTAAGGAATGTGGGAAAGCCTTCACCACAAAATCAGTACTCAATGTCCATCAAAGAACTCATACAGGAGAGAGGCCCTATGGATGTAGTGAGTGTGAGAAAGCCTTCTCCCACTTGTCAAACCTTGTTAAACATAAGAAAATGCACACAAGAGACATGGGTAGATTCAATCAAGTTGGAAATTCCTTTAACGGAGAGTCACAGCTCATTACTTGTGAGTGAACTCATGCACAACAAAAATCTTGTTTTATACTGACTGGAAATGGCTTCTTTGTAAACCAAGACATCATGAAACATCAGTGTTTCTAGCAAATTGGAATGCAATCATTGTACTGCCTGTTGTCAGTTGTATGCCCTGAAGAGATTAAGGAATTTTCCCAGGAGATAAACCTGGTGAATACAGTGACTGGTAGTGCCTTTAGTGATCCTTACCTCATATTTTCTGTCAGTGAAAACATGTTGGAAAAATTTTGATACATTCAATATGGAGATGTCTTTCTAGCCTCATTAAATGTCTGAAAGATGTATACTGAGACAAATTCTACAAATGCAGAAACTAGGAAAGTCTTCAGAAGGAAGACAGACTTTATTGTCTGGGATTATTTTAGATTATCAGTGAGCTCATTCTTCATAGAAATAATATGAAAAAGAAAAAATGAAAAAGATATATGATGACCATGGGAAAGTCTTATACTCAGAAAGAAGACCTCAACGAGAGTCAGAGTTCAAACTGGAGAAAAACTAAGAAGACAGTATATAGTATATGGCAGAACTTTATGGATACATTCTGTCCCATTTTCAGGAAATCATATAGAAGTTAAAACTTTATGAACATGCCAAATTTAGAGCTCCTTTAGTCAGATAATGAGAACTCACAAGGGAATGAAGTCCTGTGAAAGTGATAAATGTTTGAGTGTCTTACAAGTCTACCCTCATTATATGTCAAATAATTCACCTGATGTGCATCTTCAGGCACTACTTGGAACTTGCTTTCTTGTTGCCTTGTCATTAATTCCATAGTTTAAAAAGTAGTCTGTTTTCCTCATCCCTGATTGATTTTTGTTGTTATATACAATACAGATGTGTTCTATGGCCACCCCATATTATACAATTAGCTCTTACCTTCCTTTGGCTCTAAACTGAATTGTAAATTTACATACTGAAGTAGTTTAAAAGGAAACTGAATATTTTTAATTTATAAATATATTTAAGTTTATAAACATGAGCAAATATTTTACAATACCAACTGCAATGTTATTTTTTAAGATTTATTGTGACATAGTTTCATTCCATACAGGTAGGGGGGCTACATGGGATGGGAACTGGACTGGGGGCCTCCTGCATGGGAGGCAAGAACTTTCTTCACTATCCGGGCAGTTACCAGTTGTGCCACAGTTCAGCACATGGGTTTGCATGGGCTGAGGCTAGGATTCAATCCCCGGACCTCACGGTTGCAGGGCAAGCACTCAACCTGGTGAGCTATCCTAGCATCCCTCAAAGTTATTTTTATAAAATGTTTAATTTGAACTCAATTTAACTTACAAGAAATTACAAAGTAGTCCAGAGACCTCCCTAGTATTGTTACCCAACTTCTACCAGGTAAAAAGCCTTACATAATCATATTTTATTATTGCATCTAGGAATATGACATTAACAATACACTGTTTAATGAAACTCCTTATTTTTATTTCATTGGATTTTATGTTTTTCTTTAAATTTGTTATTCTAAGAAGCTTTATTACCTTATATGACCACAATCATGATGAAAAATTGCCTAATCAACTCAGACTCCCTTGTGATATTGTTTTAGGTTTAGGCACTATCCAAATCTACCTCTGATAATACCTGTTTTTCATCGGTACAGTTTTGTCATTTTATGAATGTCATAAAAGTCATTTTTATAACTAAATTTTATACATTTTATATAAATAAGTTGTATTTATTTATATGAAGGCATAATTTTTTAATAATGGGGACCACATAAAACTTTTCATGTTTTTGTCACTTGGCAAATTACTCAAGTCGTATTTGAGTTGAATAGTTGTTTTATTTTTGTTAGTGAGTAGTATACTAGATGTACCAGTTTGTTTCATCATTCACTCTTGAAAGACATAGGTATTGTTCCCTGGTTTCAACTTTTATAAAAAATGGTGTTATGAAATCTGCATCTAGGGTTTTGTATGAACATAACTTTTCATTCCTCTACAATAAATATTCAGGTGGTGATTGTTGGATTATATGGTTGTGTAGTGTTTAGCCTTTTTAAGAAACTACCAAACTGTCTTCCAGCGTGGCTGTATATTCTCACCAGCAGGGTGTGAAATCTAGTTGTTCCATATCCTCTCCAGCACTGAGTATTTATAGTGTGTTTTATTTTAGCCATTCTATTAGTAGCATATGAGAGATTCTGTTTCTCCTCATCCTCACCAACACTTGGTGTTGTCATTATATTTTACATTAATCATTCTATTAGGTTGGTGCAAAAGTAATTGCAGCTTCAGACCATGAATTTTAAATCATAACTAGGGTCAAACATCTCGTCATTTCTGGGGACACCCTTGTCTGGAGACTCGTATCAGCTATTTCGAGCTGATCCAGAGGAGATTAAAGCCAGAGCATCCAGTTAGCAGCCATTCCCAAAACAAGAAGAAAATGATCCAGGCCTGGGTGACTTTTGGTTTCTTTAAAAAGTCATTCCTGTATTCCTCAGTGGATATGCCTATAAATATTAGGACAAGTAAGAAGAAGAATTTAAATTGAAAATAACAGAATCTGGAGAAATCTGGGCAAAGTAGGATCAGGAATACTTCTGGCAGAAGTAATGCCCCTTTTTATGAGCTGATAATGTGTTACTTCTGCCAGACCCTGTGTATTCCTGGGATTCATACTCTGATTCATGTGGGAATGTTGGAATATGTGTTACTATGCAAGACCCTATGGGTTACATTAGCTGTCTATACATCTAATATCTGACAGCCATCACATGAGAATCTTGGTGTGTTACATGATATAAGGCATTCCTATAATCTGTTTCTACTGCCATTACTTCTGACAACAGATGTGTGGGTTTTTCCACATCAACAACCAGCCGGTTCTCCAACTCTCCAGACACCAATTGTCTGCTGTTTCATTCAATTTTGACACTAACTACCTGGAGTTATTGCCATATTCCACAAATTTAAGTGCTCAGTCCCACAAGACTGCCCCCACTTCAGAGGCTAAGTATTGGGTGTGCAGGGTACCCATACCTCTTGACTTGACTACGAATTGGGGGTTCCCAGAATCTGTCCCTTGAGTTGGATAATTTACTACAATGGTTCACATAACTCAAGAACACTTTACTTACATATCCTGGTTTGTTTTAAGTACAACTTGGGAACAGCCAAACAGAGGAGATGCATAGGGCAAGGTATGAGGGAAAGGGCAAGGACCTTACATGGTTTTTCCAGGCAAGCCACCCTCTTGGCACCTACATTTGTTCACCAACCTGCAAGCTCTCCAAGTCCTGTAGTTTAGATTTTTTTATGGAGGCTCCATTACATAGAGTGCTTGACACAATCAAGGTCGTTGTTGAATAGCTCAGTCTCCAGCCCTCTCTCCTCCCTGGAGAGCTAGTGGAGAGCTGAGAGTTCTAACCCTCTAATCACAAGGTTGGTTCCCTTAGCAACCAGCCCCCATTCTGAGGCTATCTCAGGGCCCATCAAGAGTCACCTCATTAGACTTGTTACAAATAACATGGCACTCCTGTTACCTGTGTCACTGGAAATTCCAAGGGTTTTAGGAGCTCTTGTGCCACAAATGGGCTGAAGATCAAATATATATTTATATTATATCACATTACCATAGGCATCAACTGTGAGGAGAAAGCAGTCAAGAGATGTTCATGCTTCATGGCTCATAGGTCTGAAGTTCACATAGGTGTTTGATGGTTCTTTGTACAGGTGATTTGGTGGGATATGTCCTTAACTTCAATCCTAAACTGTCTGGTCACCAGAAAGACCAACCCCCACTCTCCATTCTCTGAAGGGTAGAAAATGAAATTAATGATTGATCATTCCTACCAGTAGAAGCCTCCATAAAATTCCAAGAGTATAGGGTTTGGAGAGCTGGGTTAGTGAACATGTGGAAGTGCTGGGAGAGTGGTTCCTGTAGGGAGCATGAAAGCTACGCCCCCTCCCACACACCTGGCCCTATGCATCTCTTCCATCTCGATGTTTTTTCATCTGTATCCTTTATCACATCCTTTTAAAACAGCGGTAAATGTAATAAACTGTTTCCCTGAGATCTGTGAGCTGAGTTAGGTTAATGGTGGCCTGCAGAATGAAAAATAGTGGCAAGTTTTTGGAATATGAGAACCCTTAATAGTCTGTGACACTTATCTTGAAATCAGATGCTGAGGATTCACTTTCATACCATTATATTTGTTCTATACACCAGGTCATAATACTCAGTGCTTAGCTCTCTTTGGTGGACTTATTGAGTCCTAAAACTCTCCATGTTGGAATGACCAAAGCCTTGTTAGCCCTGTGTCTTTTATTCTATGTTTGCAAACACAATCTCATTGGTACTCTTTCTTTGAGTAATTTGTATATGTTGATGGGATCCATACTATTTTCAGATAAGACCTTTTTTAAGATTTATAATTTCAGTCAGTGTCTTTATATTTGTAGTTTGATATGTAATAATTATAAATTTGTTTCACATGCACTCTAGATTTTTCCCTCATTCTACATTTCAGTAATATTCCATTAAGAGGCATTCCACCTAACTAGTGGCCTAGGTAACGTAATTCCTAGAGTAATCCTTGAATCCTCACCTTCATTAACCTTTTTCCACTTCTCCCATTGAGTTCCTCAGTAAACCTTGTCTTTTCTTTAAATATATCCTGATTTCTTTCACCTCTTACATCTCCATTGCTGAAAAAGTCTAACCTTCTAATCACTTGGTCTTTCTGATACCTGGCCCCATCCTAACACTATGTAGGAATGCTGTGCTAAGTAACCTCATTAGCATAAACTCAAGTCTGACTAAAAGGGCTTGTTTTATAAATAACAAGATAACTCATCACTTAGGTATCTTCAAGGGTTTTAGGAACTCTGTGTCATGAACTATGGGCAAAACTAAAATATATGCCTTATTATACAACACACAGAATAGTCACTACTTACTTTACATGAAAGCATTTTGTAAAACAATTTTATTCCAAATTAAGATGATGAGAAATTACATAATGATTCACTGTTCTCTTCTTTTCTAGAAATCAGGAAAGTTAATGATCATCTGCAGTATTAGTTGCAAAGGCAAGGCATTCAGAAGAGTGTAGAACAATGCTGTGTATATAATACATTTGCAAATATTGTTAGTCAGAGAGAAGGCCATTTGCCACTAAAGCCAAATCATGATATGTTCAACTTACATGAAAAACCTTTAAAATCAAATTACAGTTTTGAAAAGCAGAACAGAAGCTGTAATTTAAAGAACTCTGCTGAGTTGAGTGGAGATGGGACATTATTTCTGCAGTCTAACCATGAATAGTTTTATACTGAAATGAAATTTCCTGTCAGTGCAAAAACCCATCAACAATAAGTCCCAGGTCATTAAGCAAGAGAGAATTCACAATATAGAGAAAGCTCACATATGCAATGAATGTGGGAAAGCCTTCATCAAGGTGTCTCAGCTCATTAATCATCAGAGTTCATACTAGAGAGAAACCTCATGAATGCAATCTGTGTGGGAAAGCCTCCTCCAGAAAATCAAAGTTATCTGAACATCAGAGAAATCATGCAAGACTGAAACAGTATTAATGAACTGAATGTGACAAAACCTTTCTCAAGAAATCACAGTTCAAGAAACATCAGAAAATTCATAGAAAGAAACTTTATACATGTAATGAATGCGAAGAAGCGTTCATCAAAAAGTGTCAGCTCATTTATCATCAGCAAACACATGCAGGAGAGAAACCCCATGGATACAGTCTATGTGGAAAGGCCTACTCTACAAAGTTTGGTCGCACTATACATCAGAAAACTCATACAGGCGAGAAATCTTATATGTGCAGTGAATGTGGAAAAGGCTTCATTGAGAAGAGGCATCTTATTGTACATTGTCAAACTCATACAGGAGAGAAACCCTACATAAGCAATGAACGTGGGAAAGGCTTCACCTTGAAGAATAGTCTTATAACACATCAGCAAATTCATACAGGAGAGAAATTGTATATATGCAGTAAATGTGGGAAAGATTTCTCAATAAAATACTGCCTTATTGTACATCAGTGAACTCATACTGGAGAAAAACCCTATATAGGCAATGAATGTGGGAAAGGCTTCACTGTGAAGAGTCATCTGATTGTACATCAGCAAACTCATACAGGAGAGAAACCCTACATACGTAGAAAAGGCTTTCCAGCAAAGACCAGGCTGATTGGACATCAATGGACTCATACAAGGGAAAAACCTTATAAATGCAGTGGATGTGGGAAAGGCTTCACAGAGAAGAGTCACCTTAATGTACGTCGGCGTACTCACACCGGAGAGAAACCCTATATATGAAGAGAATGTGGTAAAAGATTAACCGGGAAAAGCATGCTTATTGCACAACTGTGAACTCATATTGGAGAGAAACCATATATATGCAATGAATGTTGAAAAGTGTTCACTATGAAGAGTATACATCAGCAAACTCATACTGGAGAAAAACTATACAAATGCAATGAATGCAGTAGAGCCTTTAGGAAGAAGACATTCCTCATACAACATCAGAGATTTTATGCAGGAAAGACTTCCTTGGTATGTACTGAATGTGGGAAGTTCTCATTGCGCAAAAATGATCTCATTACTCATCAGAGAATTAACATAGAAGAGAAACCTTATGAATGCAGTGAGTGTGGGAAAGCCTTTACTACAAAATGAGGGCTCAATGTCCATCAAAGAAGACATACAGGAGAGAGGCCCTATGGGTGCACCAATTACAGTAAAGCTTTTGCCCACTTGTCAATTCTTATTAAACATAAGAGAATTCATAAGTAGTCATTTTAGGGAAGGCTGTTGCCAGCTGTAGGCCCACAAGAAAATAGTATGCGTTGAAGAAGAATTTAGATAATGTGATATTGTCTTTACTGATCAATTATTTCTTATGTCACAAAAATTTATTAATATCAGCCTTGATGAAAATATTTTAGGACATTCACTATATGTCTTAAAAATGATGCTGAGACAAAACCAATGAATGTGACAGAACAGAAAAGCCTTCAGTGGGAAGAGAACCTATCTTGTGATTATCATAGATCATGAATGAATATTCTAATTGTAGGAAAGCCTTTTCCCCAAAGCAAGACCTCAGTAGATGTCATTTTACACTAGAGAAATACTTTTTCTATGGCAACGAATATAGCAGGGTTTGCCTCACCATTTCCCAGGAAATCCATGCAGAAATAATTTAGGAACATATTCAATATGAGTGTGATGGTCTTTACAAGAATATCAGATAAGGAAAGAAGTCTTGAATAAAAGCATTCTGTCACAAGTCTAAACAGATAGTACAGTTCACAAGAGTAATAGCTCACAAGCAGTTGGGGACAGGATACCTCCAGCCATATTTCTAGTTATCCTGTTATTGATTTTACATATTTTAAGTAGTGGCAATTACTTTCATCATGGGTTAAATTTTAATACATGCAATGCAAGAATGTTATATGCAATTTTCATTAGCTAATTAACGTTTGTGTTACTTTGTTCCAAGTTTGTTATTTCAGAATACTTGAAGTATTAAAAAAAGTAACAATATAGTCTTTCTTTTTTGTAAAAATTTAATTTTTTACATTTATTTTATTATTTTTGACACAGAAGGGGGAGGGCCCAGAGCAGTCTCCATAGTTGCACATCATCATTTTTTGACATGGTTTCATTTCATACAGGTGGTGGGGGCCATCCAGGGTGGGAACTGGGCTTGGGGCCTCCCACATGGGAGGCATGCCCTTTCGAGCCAGGGGCCAAACTGGGGAGTGAGAACCAAACTGGGGGCCTCCTGCTGGGGAAGCACACCCAGTTCAGTATATGGGTCTGCATAGGCTGGGGTTGGGATCCGATTCTCAGTCCCCAGGGTTGAAAGGTGAGTGCTTAACCCGCTGAACCATCCCACTTCCCCCCTTGTAAATTCTTTTTTATTTATTTATTTATTTATTTATTTATTTATGACAGAGAGAGATAGAGATACAGAAACAGAGAACTGAACTGGGGGAGCTCCCAGTTCAGCATATGGTTCCGTACTGGCCGGGGCCGGGATTTGATCCCTGGTCCCCGGCGCTGCAAAGTAAGCACTTAACCCACTGAGCCATCCTGGCTTCCCCTTGTAAATTCTTAAGTGATAGGAGCATTAGGAGCATCTTTTGTTCTATCAAGAGAATTCCAGGTGGAATTTTCAGCTCTACCCACCATCATCCAGGGAGGGGAGAGGGGCTAGAAATATAGTTAATGATTGACAATGCTTATGTGCTGAAGACTCCATAAAATCCCAATAGTCCTGGGTTCAGAGAGCTTCCAGGTTGGTGAACACATTCAAGTATGGGGAAGGTGACACACCCTAACTCCATGGGGACAGAAGCTCTTGCCCTTGGGACTCTCCCAGACCTCACCCTATGTATCTTCTGGTTGTTTATGTGTCCTTTATAGATCCTTTGGTAAAGTGGTAAATTTAAGTGTTTCCCTGAGTTCTGTGAGCTACTATCAAACCTGAGAAGGGGGTCATGGGAACTCCCAATTTGTAGCCACATCAAATTGTAGGTAACCTATGGGGCCTTCTACATGAGATTGTCATCTGAAGTGAAGGGGATCCGTTTGTGGCACTGGCCCTTAACCTGTGAAATCTGACACTATCTTCAGGTAATAGGATCTGAATTGAGTTAAATTGTAGGACACCCCACTGGTGTCATGGAGAATTGCTTGATGTGGGGAAAACCACATATTTGGTGACCAAAAGTGTTGTGAATGTGGAAGTAGTATAAGTAAAGGAGAAACAGGAGGAAGACTGAACTGTAGGTTTTTACTAATGCAGACATCAAGTAAATTCAACTAAAGATCTAGCCTGAAACTCTCTGGGTCTTTTCTGCCAATATATTGGACATCAGACTTCATGCAAACTGACTACACCCAAGGTGTTTCTGCCTAAACACTCAAGGGCACTGTCAACTTTCTGTTTTGTCCAAACCAATGATTAGGATGCAAGAATGCTGGGGTGACTCAGCAGGTTGAATGCTTGCTTTGCAGCCCTGGGGTCTGAGGATAAAATTCTGGCCCTGGCCCATGGGGACCCATATGCTGAACTGGGGTGTGCCCCCAGTTCAGTTCTTGCCACTGCCCATGCCAGCTTGGTTCCTGCCCTGCGCAGCCCCACACCCACCTGTGGAGTTAACTATGTCATAAACTGATGATGTACAACTATGGAGACTGCTCTGGGCCCTCCCCTTTCTCTCTGTCTGTCTGTTTCTGTCTCTCTGTCTCTCTGTCAAAAAAATAATAAAAATCTTTGGAAAAAAAAAAAAGAATGCATCCCATGACACACTGGCCTTGGATAAGTTCCGGCCTCTGAAAACAAGCAGTAGCTTTGTGCTTGTGACCATCTCTTGTAAAGAGAGAAAGGCACATGGGTGTCCATAACATATGTTCATTTCTTCACCAGCAGAGTCATAGCAGCTATTATAGACATTCCTATTAGAAACTCCAGAATATGCTCTATGAGGTTACCTCCTAGAACCTGTGCAAGGCCAGAACTAGAACTTACAGAAATGACCCAGAACCTTGGCCACACACTCCGTCCAGGCCCTAGGTGTTCCTAGTGACAACCAAGGAGAGATGGGAGAGAACACTAGAATTGGAAGTGGTTTTATACCCTGGTTCAGCCTTTGGCATCTGCCAGTGGAGTCTTCAGAGGCTCAGTATCTGGTGAGCCTCATTCTGAGTGTGGACTCCAGTGAGGGGTCTGTGGGCTTAGTGAAGTTGGTATGCATGTGAATGTCTGTGTTTGGGAGTCTTATTTGGGTTCAGTCACTGAGGAATCTGCATTAGTATGGGATCTTTGGTTAATAGTCTTGGGGAAGCTGGGATGGCTCAGCAGGTTAAGTGCTTGCTTTGCAGCCCGGGGTCTGAGGATCAAATCCCCGGCCCTGCCCATGAGGATCCATATGCTGAACTGGGGTGTGGCCCCCACTTTGCTTCTCGCAGGGGTGAGCTTCCCATGTGGGAAACCCCAGGTTTGGCCCCCAGCCTCCTGTGGGAGAGGTCCCCAGCTGGGTTCCTGCCCTGCATGGCCCCCCGCCCACCTGTGTGGAATGAAACTGTGTGGAGAACTGATGACAAACAACTATGAAGACTGCTCTGGGCCCTCCCGCTTCTCTCTCTATGATTCTCACTGTCAAAAGCAATAAAATAAATCTTAAAAAAAAATAGTCTGACGGGGGATGCGGGTCGTGGTGATGCTGGGATGGTTCAGTGGGTTAAGCACTCGCTTTGCAGCCCCGGAGACTAAGGGTCAAATCCCAGCCCTGGACCATGTGGACCCTCATGCTGAACTGGGGTGTGCTTCCCAAGTGGGAGGCCCCCAGTTCGGTTCCCATCAGGGCAAGCTTCCCATGTGAGAGGCTCCTGTTTTGGATCCTGCAGGGGTATGTTTCCTATGTAGGAGACCTTTGGCTCACAGGGTTGTGCCTTCCACGTGGAAGGCCCTGGCCTGGTTCCCACCTTGCATGGCCCGAAGCCCACCTGTGTGGATGTCAAAAACTGGTGATGTACTGATGTACAACTATAGAGAGGGCCCTCCCCTGCTCTGGCCCTCCCCACTTCTCTGTTTCTCTGTCAAAAACAGTAAAATAAATCTTTAAAAAATTAAAAAACTTAGTTTGAAGAGATTAAAGATTG
Source organism: Craseonycteris thonglongyai (assembly GCA_004027555.1). Taxonomy (NCBI): domain Eukaryota; kingdom Metazoa; phylum Chordata; class Mammalia; order Chiroptera; family Craseonycteridae; genus Craseonycteris; species Craseonycteris thonglongyai. Next base: position 10,221 of record PVKE010024068.1, on the reverse strand, counting down.
AAGGCATTATGGTCAGGGTTTAGGCAGGCCTGCAGAGACTTTAAGAGCAAGGGATCTAATTGTTTCCAAGTGTAGCGGTCCACTAGCTATTTTTGCTTGCTCAAGGACATACAGTCACCTGGATTATGAAGAGCTGACTCTTGCCTCTAGCAGCTATACACATGCATGTGAAAAATGTTTTTCTTTTACATTTAGCTGCCTAGCCATTAGGTCCTGGCATAATGTGGTATCTTCTATGACACTTTTTTCTTAACTCAGGTGGTCACCCCAAAATTGCTTGGTGATCCACTGGTGGACCACTATTGAGGTCTTTTCCAGCCCTGGCTTAGAGTCTCTGTCAACTCTACTAGACTCTGTGATTGAAAACTGGGTGGAAGATGTGTAACAATGAACACTGCTTCTGTCTAGATAGCAAATTAATATGGGGCTCATGACACACAGAAGCTCAGGGTAAGGGGAGGAGTGGCAATGGACAAGTTTCGATGATAAATTTCAGATCAGTTTTGAAGTCATTGTTTGGGGAGTGCAAGGTTTATCTGTGTTTGGGAACATGGGCATCTGGAAGTTTTGAGACCCATAGCCCCAGGCTAGTGGGTTTTAGAAGCTCAACCTTTGGATGCTTGAAAGACCTTTTAGTCTTTCAGGTCAAACTTCTTTCTGAAGGTTCCTATTAAAAATTTGTCTCCTAAATCCACTCTTTTCATGGTCCCCACTAAAATCCAGATAGTTCACTGTGATCAAGTGCCGTCTACAAATAAATGTAGGATTTTTTTCATCTTATGGCAAAATTTACTCTTCCATATTTTCCTTTGTTTAACACGAGTGAAAACCACTTTGCTAAATTATCCCCAGTAAGAACATTTTGTTAAAAACAAATTTTAGATTACCTTTCTAAAAATTGGGATCATCTGTGTAAACTTACACTCAAGAATCTGCCTATCTTCAGGATAGCTCAGCAGGTTGAGCACTTGCCTTGCAACCACGAGGTCCAGGAATCGAATCCTGAACCCAACCTGTGCGAACCCATACGCTGAACTTTGGCTCAACTGGTAACTGCTGAGATGGTGGTTAAGGTTCTCGCCACCCACGCGAGAGGCCCCCAGTTTGGTTTCATTCCCCACATCCACCTGTGTGGAATGAAATGCCATCATAATTAATGATGTACAACAATGGAGACTGCTCTGGCCCTTCCCCCTTCTGTCTCTCTTTCCCTCCCTCACCTTCTCTCAAACAATAAAATAATCTTAAAAAAAAAAAGGGTCTGTCTATCTTCTATCATAGCTGTATGCTTTTGCATTGTCTGTGGCAAATAATAAGAGTTCCTATTACCACCTTATCACCAGCATTTCATATATTCAGTTTTTTTATTTCTGCAATTTTATTATAGTAACTGGGCACCTTTATCACATTGCAGTGTTAATTTGTAACTCCATAATAAATCATGTTGGACATGTTTTTATATACTTATTTGCCATGTGTTTTTCTTTAATCAAATGTCTGTCCAAGGACTTTGCCCATCTTTAAAATTGGGTTTTCTTATTGTTGACTTTTAAGAATTCTTTCTATGTTCTAGATTCCAGTCCTTTATCAGGTATATGACCTGTGTGATGAATGTGTTGATATTCCTTTTTATTTATTTTTGATTATGGACCTCTAAATGTGCCAGCATCATTTGTTGGAAAGTCTTGCCTTTCTCCATTAAATAGCCTTTGTACTTTGTCAAACAGTTAAGTGTATTTGATTTCAATGGGTCTTTTTGTGGGATCTGTATTCTTTTTCATTGATCTATATGTTTATCCTTTCACCAATATTATCAGTACTTTTATAGGTTTATAAGTCTCAAAATCTGTTGACATGAGTCTTGTACGATGGTTCTTATTGGTCAGAATTGTTTTTGCTATTTTCCGTATAGAAACTTGACAAATATTACCTTAACCAGGAGAACAATGTTAAGCTATTTTGATATTTTGTACCTCTAGCAGGGGTCTCCAAACTTTTCAGCCCGCAGGCCGCATTAACTATCAAACAGCAGTTTGGGGGCCGACTACACACTCGAGATCCAAATTAAAAAATCAAAACATAGATGTTGTTTTTAATTATTTATTTAATATTATTTTATTCAGATAAAAAGGTCTCCACAGGCCGGATGAAAGGGCCTTGTGGGCCGCATCCGGCCCGCGGGCTGTAGTTTGGAGACCCCTGCTCTAGGCACAATGTGATGAGAAAGGGACTTCAACTCTGAAGTGTTTTTTCCAAAATGTATAACCCGTTTAATGAGGACAACCTAGACCAACCCCCAAAATGGATAATATACACAATACCTGGTCAGCACCCCTTCAAAATAATTGAGGCTATGAAAAAGAGAAAAGACCGAGGAATGGTCATGGAGCAGAGAAAAAAGGGAAACTGATGTCTAACTGCAATATGTATCCTGGGTTGAATACTGGGACACAAGAATACTAGCAGAAAGACTTGTGAAATCCAACTAGAATCTGTAATTCTGTTGAGAATTATACCAATATTAATTTCTCAATTTGACAAATGCACCATGGTTATATAGAATGTTCACATGACGGAAAGTCGAATGAAGGTATATGTGAACTCTTTGTAGTATCTTTTGACTTTTGTGTAAATCTAAAGTTTGCCCAAAATAAAGTTCATTAAAAATAGGTCATGTAAATTATTATATATCTCAATAAAACTGGAAAAAAAACAGATAATCTAATTTTCTCTTAGTTTTTCATTATAAACATTTCCATTTTATGAAATGTTATGTATATATAATGTTAAATGGCTATAATAATGTGGGTGAACTAGTAGGGTGGTTAACTATAGTCACATATGAGGTTGCATTAAAGTGGGATACTTGAAAAACAAAATTCAATTATGTTCAGTTTACATTTTCATCCTTTCATTATCCAAATTCTTACATTCTCACGCCATGCTTTGTAGGTACTTTTTTCTTGTATGTCTCAGACATCTCCATTTACTTTTAATCCTAGGTAGTTTATGATTTTGCCATTATACTTGGTGTCTTAAAAAAATATTATACCCTATAAATTTTGTAGTATAGGGCAGTTCATTTGAACAGCTTTATGGTCATAATTTACATATAACATTTACATAGTAAGTGTATAACTCAATGACATTTAGTATGTGCCACCATCACCATACCACAATACAATTTTTAGAAAATTTCATAACTCCCCAAAGTAATTGGATGGTTATTTTGTTATTTTGTTAGGTGATATTTGAGAATTATGTATATATTTGAATACGAGTCCTTTATCAGATGTATAATGTGGAAATATTTTCACCCAATCTCTGGTAATGGGCTTAGAAGTATAATTTTAATTAAGTCCAATTTTTTTTTCTTTTTTCTTTTATGGCTCATCCTTTACTGTCTTGTTTCAGAACACTCTGGCTAACTCAGGTTCAGGAAGATTATCTCCTGTTTGCTTCTCTAACTTTTATACTTTTAACTCTTGTATTTATGTCTGTGATCTATTTTGAGTTAATTTTTGTTTGTGGTTGGAAATCAAGGGCCTTAAATTTATTTTTCTGCAAATAGACATATACAATCATCCCAGCATCTTTTGCTGGAAAGACTAACGCCATTGAATTATTTTGGACCTTTGGTCAAAAGCTATTGACCTTAATATTTTTGGATTCTCAATTTTTGTTGTGCTTTTCTTAATGACATTTACTGGCCTCACTCTTAGTGCCCTTTTCCCGAGGACACCATCCCAATGATTCGTTCCAGACGACCCTTCCCTGACCCTAGTTGGTGATGCCCAGCCCCACTGAGTACGTTTCTGAAAATCTTCATCTGTTCTTAAAAACCACTTCCTGCAAGAAATTTTCCGCCTGCAGTTTGCCGTAGGTGTCCGTTGAACGGATGTATGTCTTGTATGACCTTTTGTCTTTCCAGGATTTCGTTCTCTGCTGCTATACTGACTCATTCCTGCCTATTTCAAAACCTTTTCTTTTTTTTTTTAATTTTTATACAGAGTGTAAAACAAAGGCACGGCCATTTGACTTCTCTGCCCAGCCCGCCGAACAAACGCAGATTTGCTTCCTCCGTATTTGCTTCAAGAAACTCGAGGGGAAAGCCGGGACGGCTCAGCGGGTTGAGCGCTCGCTTTGAGGCCACGAGGACCGAGGATCGAATCCCGGCTCCGGCCCAGGCGGACCCACATGCTGAACTGGGGAGTTCCCACAGTTCGGTTCTCTAACTGTCTCTGTCTCTCTCTCTATCTGTCAAAAGTAAAATAGAAATAAATATGCACTGAAGACAAAAAGATAATTTCTCTCTATAAATGTGAAAAGATAGAAAAAAAAAAAAAAAAAAAAGAAACTCGAGTCTCTGAAAACCTACTCATTTTCCACAAGAGTCAAAGTGCCAGGAAAGGAGACAATTTCAGTGGTTTCTCACCTTCTCGCCATGCCTGGCTACCTGCCCCTAATGCATCCCTTTGCCCTCTGTACGTCAGTAAGGCCTCCCAACATGGCGGCCCCCATGTCGCCACGGTCAGCTGGGCGCAGACATGTTGTCGTTGAAGGAAGTTCCGGAACTTCAGTTGTCCGCGTTTCTTTAAACTCCTCGAGCCTCATCGGCCGCCGTAGGCAGACGAACTCTGTGGGCGACGTTTTCAGAAGCAGAAGCGATTCGCAGAAGTGTTACGTTTGTATTGTCCTGGTGGGCGAAAGAAATCAAGTCAGTGTCTGCTTTTGTCCTTTGAAGTTTATAAAAATATTTTTGTCCCATGGGAGGTATGTCTCTCATAGGGTACGTGACGTCACAGAGTGGAAGTGGAAGGTTGGACCTGTGGAATTGTCAGCAGGTCGGGTGGGAGGAGTGCCAAGCTAGTTGGAAGGAGTCAGGTGGGTGTCTGTGACGCTCCTGTTTGTGGTCGGGGCACCTTTGGAGTCATTAGACGGTTAACGGTCTGTAGAGGTCAACGGCCTTGTCCCAACAGTCCAGGGTCTTCGCGGGTCACCCTGTTTGTAACGGATGAAGGTGGCATTTATGATGATCGCGGTGTTAGGTTCAGGTTGGGGATTTAAAGATTTATTTTTATTGGTTTTTTGTTTGTTTGTTTTCACATTGAAATTGTTTTATTGGCATACTAATAGTTGCAGATAAAAAATACAGAAAAAAGAGGAAAATACTCAGAAATGTTATTACAGATTAGGCAAATGAGTCGGGAAAAGATTTCTGCAGCGTATACAAAATGTAAACATTTGCCCTGCGATTCCCCACAGATGGCACAGTCCATAAGGACTTATTTGGAACAAAAAAAATATATCCATTGAGTCTCTAGTAAAGCCTCTATAACACCTAAAAACTTCCTACATTGGAAGTTAAAGTTTCTAGGAAGCCAAAACTTTTCTATGCAAAAAACTAAATATGGCTCCCAATCAAGGCAAACTTGAACATCAACTGCTATATGTGGAAACAGAGGCACCGAAGCAAATCAATGTTCCTAACAATGGGCTTCCACTCACTATGCTAATTGCATTTACATTTGCCTTGACAAAGAGATTACAAAAATATTCACAGTATATAAAAACCCCTACTTGAGTCTGAGGTGGAAGATGAAGTATTTCTTGCTTATCAAATGCTCCAGAGAGAGGCATCAAATCAGTCACTTGAACGTAGGAAGAAAAGACGAAAGAGGCTCTCTTCTGTTCAGAAAACGGAGACTCATAAACTTCCATGGGTGGGCAGGTACAAACCAGGTGCTGATCTCCGTAGATGTCATCAATTCGGGCAGTGGTTGGACAGAATTTGTTGTCTGGTTTCACAAAGGGGAGTGGGAAAGCTGCCACCTCTCTGGAATATGGCCGATCCCAGTGGGAGGACGTGACACAGGTCAGGGAGTGTGGAGACATCTTCAGTGGATTGACCCTCGGGTATTTTTATTGTTTTTGACAGAGAGAGAGAGAGATACAGAGACTGACACAGAGGGAAGGGGGAGGGCCCAGAACAGTCTCCATAGTTACACATCATTTGTTTTTCCACATAGTTTCATTCCACAGGTGGGCGGGGCTGCACAGGGCAGGAACTGGGCCGGGGTCTCACCCCGGTGAGAACTGAACTGGGGGCACACCCCAGTTCAGCATATGGGTCCACACAGGCCGGGGCCGGGATTCGATCCTTGGTCCCCAGGGCTGCAAAGTGAGCGCTTAACCCACTGAGCCATCCCGGCTTCACCCAGGTTGGGGATTTAATATGTGGCTCAGTGATGTCGGTATCTGGGTGGATGTCATCATATGGGTGTGTCTGGTCCAGGTTTGGGATAAATAAGGGTGTGTGATCATTGTCTGTAGTCCAGCCGGACTTGTGAGGAGGAAGCTTTTGGACATCTAGGATACAGGGCTAGTGGTTGGGTTGAGGTTTCAACCTCTGCTGCTGCGACAGAACAGAATCCATATAGCATTCTGTAGTTTGAGTGTATAGCAGTTTATCCTACTATTAATTAAACTTGTATTGTTTGCAGTTTGGATTGTTATGAATACTGCTGCTTTGAAAATTCTTGTACATGTCTTCTGGTTCATAGGTGCCCTTACTGGGGAGGGGATACTTAACTTAGATATATACCTCAGAGTGAAATTGCTGTGTCTTACAGGAGTGTATAACTTCATTCTAAATAGATGATGCCAAAATGATTTCCAAAGTGGTTGTATCATTTACAGTACCTCCAGCACAATATAATTTTCTTTGTAGTGTGCTTTATATGACCTGGTTAAAATATCTTTTCAGGAGGATCCTGGGATAGCTCAACAGGTTGAATGGTTGCTTTGCAGCCGAGAGATCTGGGGATCGAATCCCAGCCACAGTCGTGCAGGCCCACGTGCTGAACTGCAGGGCAACTGGTAACCTCCAGGATAGCAGTGAAGGTTCTCGCCTCCCATGAGGTAGGCCCCCAGTTCAGTTCCGCCTGGCATGGCTCCACATCCACCTGTGTGAAATGAAACTGTCAAAAAACAGAATGTACAACTATGGGCCCTCCTCCCTTCTCTCTGCCTCTCTCTGTCTCTCTCCGTTACCTTCTTTCAAAAGCAATAAAATAAATCTTTAAAAGATAAAGTAAAATATCTTTTCGTACCTTAATATCAATATGAGATTCTCTTACACAGTAGACTCTCTGTTCACCAGAACTCAAGCAACTGGCACTCTTAAGCATTTGGCAACATGGTTTTGCTGGTTGCTTGAGATTTTTCCAGTTGTTTGTAGTGCGGAGTCTACTTACATTTATATGAAATCTACCAAATCACATGGGTGCCCAAACTGAGAGTCTACTGTATTATCTTAAAGTTTTATTGATGTGCCTCTCCCATTGAGATTGAGAATTGTTTCTCCAAATGATTTTTGTATATGTTGTGAGGTGGCGTTCATTCTTTTCCCCACCCCTCCATCCCTCAGCATGGATATCTCATTGTCCCAGCACTAATTTTTAAATGCATCCTTACCCTGTTCTTTGCCACCTGTGTCATAAAATCTCTGTATACGCATGAGTCCATTTATAGGCATTTTATTGTGTTCTTTTGGCCTATTTGTCTATTATTTTGCTAGTGTTACACTGTCATAATTGAAGTAACTTTAAAACTTTGTAACTGATAGAACAAGTCTTCCAACTCGTTTTTGAAAGTGCATATACCCTGTTTCCCCAAAAGTAAGACAGTGTCTTATATTAAGGTGTGCTCCCAAAGATGCGCTAGGTCTTATTTTCAGGGGATATCTTATTGTTCCATGAAGTAGGTCTTATTTTCGGGGGATGTCTTGCTTTCAGGGAAACACGGTAGCTATCAGTTTAAGATTTTGATTAAGATGTCATTGAATCTATATGTACATTTGGGAGATATGATATCTCTAAAGTGCTTGGTTTTCTAAGTCTTCTTCACAGTCCATCTCTCCATTTACTTGTCTGTTAAAATTCCTCTCAAGATTTCATCCCCCTTATCAAATATTTTTTATGTTCTTTCAAGTGATACTGCTTCTAAATTTTGTTTGTTAATGGTATGTTCTGTCATTCACTGGGAGAGGTGTGTTGAAATCTATTAGTATAGATTTGTGTATTTCTCTTTGGTTTGTGGTACATTTTTACTGTATACATTTCAAGGCAAGGATATATTGTTAGATGTATAGAAATTGCAAATTAAAAAAAAAAATTTATTTAATTGTTTGAGAGAAGGTGAGAGAGAGAGAGAGAGAGAGAACCCAGAGCAGTCTCCATAGTTGTACATCATTATTTGTGACATGGTTTCATTCCACACAGATGCATGTGGGAGCACATTGGATGGGAACAAGACCAGGGGCCTCCCATATGGGAGGTGAGAACCTTTGCTGCTGAGCCATCTCAGCAATTACCAGTTGTGCCACAGCATATGGGGTTGCATGGGCCGGGTCAGGAATCGCACCTTGGACCTTGCGATTACAAGGCAAGCACTCAACTGCTGAGCTATTCCAGCATCTCCCAGCTTCAATAATTTATTTTTATTTATTTTTTATTGTTTTTGACAGAGAGAGAGAGAGATATAGAGATACAGAGACACAGAGAGAACTGAACTGGGAGAACTCCCCAGTTCAGCATATGGATCCACATGGGCTGGGGCTGGGATTCGATCCTCAGTCCTCGGTGCTGCAAAGTGAGCGCTTAACCCACTAAGCCATCCCGGCTTCCCCCAATAATTTTTTTAAAGACTTATTTTATTGTTTTTGACAGAGACAGGGAGAGACAGAGAGAAGGGGGAGGGCCCAGAGCAGTCTCCATAGTTGTCTGACATCAGTTTTCAACATGGTTTTGTTCCACATAGGTGGGTGGGGGTTGTGCAGGGCGGGAACTGGGCTGGCGGCCTTCAGCATGGGAGACACACCCCAGTTCAGCACATGGGTCCACATAGGTTGGAGCCAGGATTCAATCCTCGGTCCCTGGGGCTGCAAAGGGAGCGCTTAACCAGCTGAGCCATCCCAGCTCCACCCAGCTTCATTTACTAACTAGACTTCTAGAAGGGGCTGGAGACTAAAGGTCGGTCATGTGGCCAATAGGTGATCAAGCCCAGGTAAAAGCTCTGCACAACCAATGCTTGGATAGCTTCCCTGCTTGGCAGTACTCTACATATTATCATCTATCATGGTTAGGAGGCGATGGATGACACTGTCCAGTACTCTATAGGGAGAGGGTGACCAGAGCGTTATCTTTGTACTCTCCTAGACTGTGCCATATGGGTCTCTCCCCTTGCCTGATATTAATTTGTGTCTTTTTCTCTTTAACAAAGTTATAATTGTAAGTGTAGTGCCTTTCTTAGTTATGTGAGTTGTTCTTATTATTTATTGCACCTAAGGGTAGTGAGGGTGATCCTGGGACCCCTGAAGTTGCAGCTAGTGTCTAAAGTGAGAGCAGATTTATGGGGACTGTTTCCTCAGACTTTGCAATATGACTAATTCTTGGTATCCATGTTCAAGTCAAAAATTCTTATCTCCCTCTTCTTAGATTGCTTTTATTTTGGTTAATCTCACAAATGACTCAAGGATATATTTAAAGAGTAAAATCATAGAAAGTACCCATATCAGAAAATGAGTTTCTTTTTCATACACTTTCTTCTTAATTCCCTTTTGTACCTGTTAGGTGATATTTATTTCCTGTCATTGATTTTGTGTGTGGATCTGTGTCTATATATGTAGTAACAAAAGTATGAGTATATATGTGTCTATAGGCATAAATATATACATCTACTATGTTATTTTTAATTACATGAATGGAATCATATTCCAAAAATATAGCAGCCAACTTTGGCCTAAGGTGGTATATTTTGAGCATCCAAAGACCTGTGACTGCAATTGACTGAAGAACATTAAGAATATAAAATTGCATCAGTTTGTGATGATACTTGAAACAATTAAAATACATTTGTCATCATTGGAGGTGGGGAGAAAACCAGGAATTTTTTATTTTTTTTACATTTACAAGCAATTTTTATTTAAAAATTCTTCTGTAAGTACTAATACTTTCATATATTTGTCTGTTTGACAGTTCTAATTGTTGAATTTGTACTGTAGTTTTTTTTGTTTGTTTTTTTATTGTTAAATTTAATGAGGTTACATTGGTTGGTAACAATTAGATAGTTTACAGATGTACAAGTCCACATCATATCATTCATGCATCATATTATGTGCCCATCACTCAGTATCAGTTCCCCTTCCATCACCTTATATCT
>PVKE010024067.1:0-24102 GCA_004027555.1 Craseonycteris thonglongyai | reverse complement strand
TTCAGTGCATATTTATTTCTATTTTACTTTTTGACAGATAGAGAGAGAGACAGAGACAGAGACAGTTAGAGAACCGAACTGTGGGAACTCCCCAGTTCAGCATGTGGGTCCTGCCTGGGCCGGAGCCGGGATTCGATCCTCGGTCCTCGTGGCCTCAAAGCGAGCGCTCAACCCGCTGAGCCGTCCCGGCTTTTCCCTGCAACATATTTTAAAAAATAACTAAGAATTTAAAACTATAAATGATCCAATATACAAGGGCTGTCCAGAAAGTATAGTCATGTAATATGAAAAATAGAGGTATTTATGACTGGATTTTTTCTGGATAGCCCTTGTATAGGTAACATGCTGTACAACTTTTAAGTCAGCAAAGTTTACAAAGTAAGTCAGCATGACAACCTTCTTAAATATGTCTTTTGAAGTCTATTAAGTACCTGTCTGAAAAATATACCTTGCAAAGTTCTTTATCTTCTATTTCCTAAAGGTCTTGTGTTTATGTAAAACTGTAACTGTAAGTTTCTAAACTCTGTTATGGACTATTTGTCCCCCTTATCCCAATTCATATGCCAAACCTTACCTTCCAATGTGATGGTATTAGGAGGCAATCAGGATTAGATGAGGTAATTAGAGCAGAGCCCTCATGAATGGGATTAGTGCCCTTATAAGAGTCATAAGAGAGCTTGCTTCCTCCCTCTGCTCTCTGCCTTATGAGGATACAATAAGAGGCCATCTGCCACCCAGAAAATGATCCTTACCAAAACCTGGCCATGTTGGCACCCTGATCCTGGACTTCTGGTTTTCAGAACTGTGAAAAATAAATTTCTGCTGTTTATAAGCAACCCAGTTTATGGTACTTCGTTATAGCGGCCTTGAATTAAGATAATATCTACCAAATTCAGAAAAACTATAAAAAAACTTAATGAAGAAAAGGGTTTTATTTCTAATCTCAACTTCTCTAAGGAATTATTAATCCAAATTGCTCATTTCATTAAAAGTTCCATCTAATATTTTCTAAGTATCAATATAGGGTGTTTTTTTTTAATTCCCTTGAGAAGTTTATGTTTTTAAGGAAATACAACTAACTGAATTGATAGCCACAGTAAACAGTCTTCTAAATTTTTTCCACTTCTAATTAGTTTTTTTAAAAGGCCATGTGTTTAAATCTGTGAAGAGCAAAAGACTGATTTTTAAACAAACCAATTAGACATGATTATTTTACTCTCTTCATGTTTGATATTGATAAAGCTGGAAATAGGGAATATTTTTAATCATAATCTTAATCTCAGAAGAAAATAAATAGGCTCTTCATTTTATGGTGAGCTAATTATCTTGACTTTCTTTAGTTTCTAATAGTTAAGTAGATCCCTATTTAATTATCTGCAATGAAGCTACCATTTATTAGATTTCCCTTAAAAGAATAAATTGATATATATAATGACTGGTCTTTAAAGTATATTTAAAACATTAAAAATTCAAAATACTGAATCAAAGTATGTTCCAACATAATGTTAAATAAAAAATAAATTACAATAAAGAAAAATGGAAAAAGTGAAAAAAAAAGTACAAACAATATATGTATATTGTGATCACAATTTCAATTTTTAAAATATGCAAAGAATAGAAAGTCACACATCAAAATGTTAGCAGTAACTTTCTCTGACTATGGGTTTTTCCATTATTTTTCCATTTTTGAATTTTTAACAAAGAACTTACATTACTGTTATGTAATCAGGGAAAATATATTAATATCACTGTTTATTTTAGGTAATAAAAAAACACAAACCTGTCACAAAGATATTTTTTTAAAGTATGATGTTGCAAATTAATAAAATATATCAATCTGATTGCTTAGACAATAAAAGCTTAAAATTTCAACTTTCTCAAAAGGTAGAGAAATTTCCCTGTACAAGCACTCACCCTACTGGCGACATAGAGAACATACTTAATTTTGACATTTCTGAAGTAATTGCATTATCTTTCACAAGCACTAGAGGGCAGGGTTTTCACTATAAAACAATTCCATCAATTATTACTAAATTATCTGCCTTTTTTGGTCAGTGGTATCTGTTACTATCTGATCAACTATCACTATATTTACTAAATGCCTTTTTGAACTGTGCTTATACTAACATGGTAACTTTAAACTATAGTTACAGTATTGGGAGTCATCCCACGAGACAATGGCTGATTTACCATATATAAAATCAATTTTCTCCTACTTATATACTGAAATTCAGATATGTATATATGTAAACACAATGCACATATTTCAAAACTATTTTTAGGGCTGTATTAACAAATATGTAATCTAAGTTTCTGATCTGACACTAACTCATATTAAAATTGAATGGCTAATATGCACATTGAAAATTGAGGTTCATCACTAACGGTTTTAGTTCAATGAAAATAAAAAGACAATTTTTTAAGATTAGTTAAAAAGCATCTGAGATCTTGTTCTCTGGCAAACTTGTCAGTTTTGTTCAAATAAACTCTTATAAAAACTAAAAAAAAAATTACTGTGTATTTATTTCTGTGTATAAGATGCCCCCATGTATAAGACAATCTCTATTTTTCTAACCCAATATTAAGAGTACGCAGGTTATTTCCATGTATAAGATGACCCCAAATCTTTGGTCTAACAAGTTTTGACAAAAGTATTTTCTTATACACAGAAAAATACGTTAGATAATGTCATCAGAATTCCAGATCTTTAACAGAACATTGAAATGCTTTTCCCTGAATCCAAAAGCTTCTAGCATCTGTAATATGATGCTTATAAATTCTGGTGGAAATAGAAGGAAAAGACATTCCAGAAAGAAATGTAACAACTGTAATAGTCGGGTAAATACATATCTTTAACAGAATTTATTGTCTACTCTTCATCTCCCTCAAGACACATACACTCCAGTTAATAGAATATAGAGATGTTAGACACACTTATTTGGAAATTTATATTTAAAACCTGAGCTTTTCTGGCATAAATAAATAAATTAGATTAGAAAACTGCCTACTAAGTCTTTGAAACACAAAAAATAAAATAACACTATGAAATGCATAATCTGGTCTAGACATACTTGTATAAACTGGGTACCATAAATGCTTGCTAATTATTACACAAAGTTTAAATATGAGGAAAAGTCCTATCCAATTATTGTTATAAGTCTCACCATTTACACACGAATCTAATAAAACTTATACACTGCTATTAATTTAGCCTTCCTAAACTTTTTATAATGAAATTCCAAACTAGGACAAAAATAGCATTACTTCTTAAGAGTATTTTTTGAACTTTATTTTTTTTAAAACCATTATATATTAACATATGGAGTTCAAAATATTCTTCTCCACTTATGTAAAGGCTGAGCCAAGCTAAAAACGTGTCATTCATTGTATTTTATAGATTAAAGACTGGGGTCTCAACATATTATCTCCCAAGTAAGGGGCCTCTTGCTTCTATCTAGTTTAGTATTTTCATCAGAATTGGAATGGGTTAAAAAAGAGGCAAGAAATAGGCTATACTTACTTGAACCTGGCAGGTGAAAGAGGAGTAGGAGGAAACATTCCTGGCTCAAAAGAATCAAAATAAGTCACTGTCCAAGAAAAACTGCAGCAGGAGAACCCGGCAGTTAAGGATATTATAAGTAGAGTCCAGAATCCTTATGGGAAGTGGGAGGGAGATAAAACAAAAGCAAAACAAATTAACACCAAAGCATTTAAATTAAACCAGTATCCTCATATTCAGAAGATCATGTGTATTTCTGATCTTCTGAATTATATATAAATATGATTTGATCGAACTAATCCATGTAGAAGTGTAAAACACTAAAGCACAATGGAAAGTCCTTTCACTGAATATTTTAATTCAATTATAATTTAATGTGGAAAAGCGTTCAAATTCAATTTAAGAATATAACTCATCTTCAGTTTTATAAAATTCAACTAAAGAAAAAATGGTTAAACACTTCACTGTTAAAAATGCCTTAACATTTTTCATTGAACTTTGTGAATTATGAGTTGCTTGTCTTTTATTACTTAAAACTAAGTGATTGCTTTCTTTCCATACCACATACTTTTGACATATGAAGCAGTTTTAGAGTGTCAACTCTTTACAGCTTTGGTATGAACACCATAAACTTACTGATTCTTTAGCCTTGCACAGGATATGAACAACAGTTAACTCCCAAATTATAAATGGGTTAGGATCCTAAATTTTACTTTTGGTCAGATTGGACCTAAATTTTCTCAAATAAATCAAGTCAAAGCATGGTATCATACCAAGGGAAAGGATGGTGAAATGGTTGAAAAATAGATAGAGGGAGTAAACACAGTGATACCAGAGCAGGGGTATCCAACCTTAGGGCTTCCCTGGGCCACACTGGAAGAATTGTCTTGGGCCACATGTAAAACACACTAATTGATAGCTGATGAGTTTCAAAAAAATCATACCCACAAAAAAAAATCTTAGGTTTTAAGAAAGTTTATAAATTTGTACTGGGCCTCATTCAAAGCCATCCTGGGCTGCATGTGCCCCATGGGTCGCAGGTTGGATAAGCTTACAATAGAGGAATAAATTAATTTGAAGGTTTTTAGATGCACACTCAAACTGCCTCAAGAGTATAATAATAAAGCTACTACTACTGATGAGTGTGTGCCCCAGGCTTCAGCAATACAAAGAGGAAGGAAAGGTTGAGAAGTTTACAATAGAAATTGACATGAATTACCAGATTTCCCAGCTACCTGTAATTGCACAACCAAAGTTGTGTTTATTTTAGAAAGAAATAGGTAAGAAATATGTGCGCTGGACTGTTTGTAAACCATTTGAAGCTCAGTGACAGATTGGTAGAACTGCTAGAGAACGAACTCAGAGCAATGAAGCATTAAAAAAACTGGCAAAGTATTTCTGAAAGATTCATTTTTTTCTCCTGATAGTTCCTTTCTCTTACTCCCTCCATTTTAAAGAGATAATGGACTTCGTGGTTTTTATTTTTGCCTCAGAAGAATGATGTGGCAAATAAGAAAGAGGAACTACCCTGAGTGCCTCCTTTGTTTTTATATTGCAAAATAATTAAGGGAACTAGGAGGGCAGACATAAGCAGGAGGGAAAGCACAAAATATCTTGAATAGACATCAGGAATGAGCTGAATGGGGTATAGATAAAAATGTTAATGAACAAAAGGAAAAGAGTGAGGGATTTATCTATAAGTGATAAAGATTCCCCTGGTTTAAAGAAAGTGGGTTATGTATGTTTGCACTTGTGTGTGTATAGAGAGGGGATAGTGCTGCTGGGGCTTCCAGGCAACAACCATCAAGAAAAAGCCACACAATGCCATATAGGGATTACAGTTGTGTATAGTATCTTGGCAGATGGGCCCAGTACCAAACTTGCAGATGCTTCTGTTCTGAGTCATTGAAACAGCAGACAGAACCTTCCATGGGGCTGGAAGGTTCTACACGTGAAAGGCCATCCTGACCAGATGGCAAGATGTTTCAGCAGTCATTCATTTGTGCAAATGTCTTGAGGACTACATTGCACCCCTATCCCAATATCCTGGCATAGTGTCAGCTTCCAGAACCTTAACTCAACTGGGTAAACAGAACCTTTATAGTAAAAACTGAAGTACAACCTTCCTACAAACCCAGTGAGACAAGGGACCAAAACAAATTATAAGACTGCTAAGTAGAGGGCTGGGAAAAACACTGATCACAATCCACCAGTGGACCCCCAAGCAATTTTGGGGTGACCGCCTGAATTAAGTAAAAAATGTCGTAGCTGACATCACATTATGCCAGAGCCTAGAGGCTAGGCAGGTAGCTAAATGTAAAAGAAACTTTTTTTTCCACACACGTACAGCTGCTAGAGGTGAGAATCGGCTCTTCACAATTGAGACGGTGCTATGTATTTGAGCAAGTGAAAATAAATAGCTAGTGGACTTCAACACTTGGAGAAAATTAGAAGTAGCCCTTGCCCTGAAAAAGTCTGCCTAGGTCTGGCTTAGTGTATAACTTAAGGGTGACTACACTGTCAAATAGCTATCATTTGTTATTATGTAAATGAATACCTAAAGAGGTAAAAAAAAAATAATTGATAAGTTTACTCTAAGTTTAACATCTTATAATACATAAAAGTCTGTAGTGCAAAGATGGTAATTAAGAAAAATCAAATCTCTGGTTCAAGGACTGCTGTGGAATGATGGAAACCTTGAAATATCAAAAAGTTAGAAAGACACAAAGTAACATTAAAAAATAACAAAATGTGAGGCTCTCTAAAGCTCATTAAGCATTTTCACTAAGGTGCTTTAATAGAATAGCTATCAAATTTAACAAAATATTCTTGAGTTTTCAAAAATGACTACTATTCCATGATCAGTGCTTGCCTCACTTGGGGCATTTTAATTATTTTCTATTCATCCTGAACTAATCAACAGTTACACCACTGATAACTGTCAGGTAACAAGGATGGGACTAAAAATACGGTCTAGAAGTGCTTCTGCTTCTGAAAATTACTCAATTTGTTTATGAACAAAAAGAAAAGCTAGAGGCTGGCAACTCCCAACAATTAAACTTGCAACAAGCCCCTATCTCCAGAATCCTAAAGCTAAAAATCCGACACTTAATGTTTTGTGAACCCATTTTACCAAGAGTTAACATAATTTTTTAAAGGTACAAAAACACATAAAAATTAAGGGAAATTCTTCCCCAATTCACCAATTCCACTCCTAAAACCAATCAGCTAATAGTCTGCTACGTTTCTAAAAAGTATAGATAACTAGATAATGTAGGAGATATATGAAGCTAGTTATGAATAAATATATAATATATGTATTTTTTTTATTTTGTCAATTTATTTTCTACAAATGTGATTCTCAGCAGAAAACGTTTTCCTGCACTTTGCTTCAGACAACAATGTTGAGGACCTTACCTATCAGTACACAAAGCCACAATTCTGTGCATATTTTTATCATTCATTTTCCACTATAAAAAAAAATGCAGCAAGTAACATTCTTATGTAGTTATATAAGGGCATCTGTAATAAACTTCTGGAAGACTGCTGTGTCAAAGAATACAGGCCTTTAAATACATACACACATCTTCTCTACAGTTCAATTTTCATCAGTTGATATAAGAATTCATATTTTCCAACTGAAATCTCTTGGACTCAATGTTTTTATCTAAAGCAAAGATGGGGATAAGTGGGAAATTCCAATTCCTTTGTTTGAGTTTTGTATTCACTTAATCTAATGGTATATTTTGTTTTAGTATATTTCATTTTTTTAAATAAGCAGTTTTAGTTTAAAAATGTATTTAGTTTTCTAAAACGATGCTAACAGCTTTCAGTATTTCTACAGAAGCTTCCAGCAATGAAATATTATATGTTCTAAATATTTTCACTTTATTTAGCAATTTCAGGCTTAAAGGGACTTTCAGAAGTTTTATAAAGTCAGAAATGGAGAAGTAGTAGCTTACACATATTTAAGTACAAACAACAGTGGGGCAAAAAAACTCTCATGTTTCCATATTGGGAAAGGTTTCTCATTAAAACATCATTATGCAATTACACATTCTTCATAAAACTTAATTCCTGCCATAAGTAAACAATGGGACTAAATGTGATAGCACACTGATAATTTCAAAGTCCCATTTTAGATCTTATGACATTTGAAAAGTTTGAATAAACTGATATACTATAAAATGCAATGCAACAATGTAAAAGATTAAGGTAGATCTATGTATACAGACACAGAACAAACTAAGACATTATAGTAGAGCTGCAGAGCATGTATGATTCCATTTGTTTTTTCTACAATAGTGACAAAACCACATATTTTAAATTACTGTATCTGTATGAATTAACAGAAAAAATCTGAAAATATACACTAGTACGGTAATTACTGGGAACCATTGCTTTGTTGGATGTTTTTCCCTAGTGAAACTATATTATGTATATAATTAATGTATAGAATGATAAATGGAAGTTAACGTTTTGGTAGTTTTAAAGTTGTAAAACCTATAACCAGCTGATTACTAATGAAAGGTCAGATGTGCTCATTCATAAAACTGATTAACGATTTTCAAACATTTATGTAAGAAAATTTTTCGAACTTTATCAGATTCTGTAGTTTTCTAGCTCAGGAGGTTGACAAGGATTTTAAATAATTTAGTGTTCTCTCTCAACTAGACCACATTCTATTGATAACTCAAAGTCTTTAAACCCCTTGAGCAATGTGCCTCAACATGTCAATGCAGAAAGCTGGACAGCCTTAGATCTCAAAACCTATTTCCAAGTGCAAGAGGGGAAAGAGATTTTAGAATGAGTTTTAATATAACAAGCCCTTTTAAATGATTCTGATGCCAGCTAATGTTTAACTTCATTAGCTTAAGAAATACCCCTCCTGTTAACCAGTTAGGCTAGCATTCCCACACTTAACAATAACAAACCAATTTCTTGAAATTTAGAGGTCCCAATATCTGGTTCTCATTACTGCTTTTATGTGTTAAAACAAGACCTGTCACAGTTTATGACTAGTAATTTAGGGGCATATTGATAATTCTTGGTACTAACCCATATTGTTTCTGCTTAGCTACCATGCCTAAACAATCTCATGGCATAAAAATTCTAATATACACTCTTTTGAGTTTTGATTTGGAAGGAAACAATTTATATTGATGTAAAATAGTTGTGAATACTAGGTAAAATAACACAACAAGGATTTACAGCTTTTGGCATACTATAAAAGTTCAATAGTGTTACTGTTAATTGTTGAACATGTTATTTACACATTCTAAACTTAAATTTGTTTCTATAAACAAAGTTTGTATCATTGGAGAGTTAGTCATTCCCTGTAGAAAATACAAAGTCTGACAATCAAGTTCGTGAACTTGCCACTGTGTGTGTATACCATACAACTTGGTAAGGTTGCATAACCTTGGTATATCAGTGTCTCAGATGTGTTTGTGCCAACGTGAGGCAGCGTCGTCCTGAGTGGTGACTTACTATTGTTGTTGCATGTTTTGTGTTCTGTCGTGAGAATGTTGGAGCTTAAATTAGAGAAACAAACATTACATTTATCGTTAAACTTGGCAAGAGTGGAAATGAAGTCAGGGACATGCTAGTGCAAGTATACAGGGATAATGCCAGGAAGAAAACAGCAGTGTACAAAAGGATTAAATGTTTTCTGAGGGAAGGGAAAGCACCACTGACGAAGAGAGGTCAGGGTGACCAGTAATGAGCAAAACTGATGAAAACATCACAAAAATTGGAATTGTGCATCAGAATTGTCAGCTGACTACAAGAAGCATAGCAGACCAAGTGAACACTGATAGGCAAACAAGTAGGAAAATCTTAACTGAAAATTTTGGGATGAGAAAGGTGTGTTACAAAAATGGTCCCAGAGGAGCTCACTGATCAGCAAGCACAAAAGAGAGTCGAAGTTTGCCAGGCCTTTAGAAAAGCAAGACAATGTTTTGGTTCATTATCACTGATGATGAAATAGGTGCGTACCAATATGACCCTAAAAAAAGCATCAAAGGGCACAACAGAAGTCAGCCAATTCTCCACAACAAAAAAAGTTCCTTCAGTCCAAATTAAGAGTCAAAACTATATTGCTAACCTTTTTGGATATCAGAGGGATTGTTTACTATAAATTTGTATCAACTGGACAGTCAACCCAGTTGACTATTTGGAGATGCTGAAAAGGCTGCGTGAAAATGTTAGATGAAAATGACCTGAACTTTTCACCAAAAACTCATGACTCTTATATCACAACAATGCTCACACGGCACTGTCTGTGAGGGAGTTTTTAGCCAGTGAACAAATAACTGTATCAAAACACCCTCCCTAATCACCTTATCTGGCCCCCAATGACTTTCTTTTTACCAGAAGATAAGGGAAATACTGAAAGAAAGACATTTTGATGACATTCAGGACACTAAGGGTACTATGACAACAGCTCTGATAGCCATTCCAGAAAGATTTCTAAAATTGCTTTAAAGGGTGGATTAGGCACTGATGTCAGTGCATAGGTTCCCAAGGGGAGTGCTTCGAAGATGACTCTAGTGATATTCAGCAATGAGGTATGTAGCACTTTTTCTAGGTTGAGTTCGTGAACTTGTCAGACCTTACAGATTTAAAAAACTAAGAAACAAACAAATAAGCTATCTAGAATTTGGGTTGTATTCTGCCAATCCTTTTGGGCTGTCTCTCATCTTTTTGCCTTAGTCATTGTTCTTTTACTATGAGTTAGCACTAAATGCAATTTTATGAATACTGTGCTATAGAACAGGAAGACATATTCGTGACTTAAATAAAATAGTTGAGTTTCCCCTTCCTGTTGCAGATAGCACTGATTCATTAATAGACTGGGCTCATATTACAAGGTTCATACATTCACTTAAAAGTTCAAGTTCAGGGTTTCAATCATTTTTCACTGTAAGGAAGAAACAAAAGTTGTTTTCCTCTTGTGCCTTTCTAAGTTAAGTGGTTAACTTTCCAACATATCCTTTCTCTTGAAAACTTTTGCCATGTTTCTAATGTTGTATATCATGAAATGCTGATGGTATAATCAAAGCTATGCCAATTCTGGATAAGAGTCTCACTTATTACTCTGCATGAGTAAGGAAATAGTTGATGAACTCTTCCAATAAGTTGGCCTCATCTTTGATTGAACTCAGTATATGTCATCTCTTCTCTGTAAAGGTGCAGAAGCGTGGAATCAACTCACTCATAAAACAAGAACTAAATGGGCAGCTGAAAAACAAGAATAGTCTTTGACATTGCAAGATGCTAGGAATCTGGTCCTACGCAAAG
The DNA here is from genome assembly GCA_004027555.1 of Craseonycteris thonglongyai. Lineage (NCBI taxonomy): Eukaryota > Metazoa > Chordata > Mammalia > Chiroptera > Craseonycteridae > Craseonycteris > Craseonycteris thonglongyai. Next base: position 13,301 of record PVKE010024067.1, on the reverse strand, counting down.
GAGGGACTTAACTAGTAGATATCAAGGCATGACAGGCACCAAAGATCAAGTTCAAAAGCTTTTCAGACACTGAAGAAACTCCTTAAGTAATTATAATTTCTATATGGCACTATTTACAACATAGATATGAAAGTACTAAGTTCTACATTTAATTTGGTAATAATTGTCTTAGATTAAGTATATTCAGCCAAAGGCATTTCCTTCTATTTTCCGTATGTACTTATTTCAGGTTTGCCTCAAATAAAAGGTCATTTTATCACATCCTATATTAAGACTAGGGAAAAAATGCAAAAAGTGAAAATATAACTAAATATGTAAAATGTATTAACATTTAGAAAAATGTGACAGATGCAAAAGCCAGTGTGTATAAATGAAACAACACATTGTTCTCTATGATTAGCGCAATAAATTTGGCCAGAGAGGGGAAGCCAGGATGGGTCAGCAAATTAAGCAGCCCCAGGGTCCAAGGTTTAAGTCCCAGCCCTGGCCCTGGCCCATTAGGACCCATATGCTGTATGGGGGTGTGCTTCCCATGTGGGAGGCCCCTAGTTCGGTTCTTGCTGGGGCAAGGTTCCAATGTGTGGGAGGCCCCCAGTTTGGGCCCCAGCTCATGGAGCCGTGCCTCCAATGCGAGAGGACCCTGACCTGGTTCCTGTTCTGCAAGGTCCCCTGTCTACTTGTGTGGAACAAGAACATGTTGAAAACTGATGATGCACAACTATGGAGATTGTGCTGGCCTCTCCCCCTTCTGTCTGCCAAAAACAATAAAATAAATCTTAAAAAAAAAAAATTAGGCCAGCGAATAAACTTAGTAAGGAATGACTAGAATGTAATTTTAACTAAATAAACTTAAGTTTTATTTTATTAATCTCACTGACAGGCTTATAGTAGAGCATGGTTTGCAGGAAGTTATAAAAGGAAAGCTCTATCTCTGTTGTGTAACTCCAATGTCACAGAGAAGACCAGGGGAGATAAGTTCCAAAACCAACTGGTGATATCACACTTCCCTGGCTGGACTATCTCACTAGTAAACATGAACATTACAATAGCCCACTCCTGATCAATTAACTCCCTCAAATGCACAGATGCCATGCTCATTGTAAATCTTAAAGATCAAACAAACAAACCAAAAAAACTATAAACAGGGTTTACCACAAAAATTTCTTTCAGAGAAACAAAGATAACAAAAGAATGGTAGTCTTAGCACCTTTGAAATTAGGTTTCTAATTTTTTATTTTTAAGATTTATTTTATTGCTTTGAGAGAAGAGAGGTGGGGTGGGGGCTGAGGGAGAGCGAGCGAGCAAGCAAGAAGGGTGTAGGGCCTACAACAGTCTCCACAGGTACATCTTTAGTTGTGTCATGGTTTCATTCCCCACATGTGGGGTCACATGGGGCAGTAACAGAACCAAGGGCCTCCTGCATGGGAGGCAAGAACTTTTGCTGCCAAGCCTTCTGGGCAGCTACCAGAGTTGCACTGCAGTTCAGCACGTGGGGTTTGCATGTGCTGGGGCCCAGAACAGACTCCCCCAACCTCACTATTGCAGAGCAAGCGCTCAACCTGCCAAACTATCCCGGTATGCCCTTGGAAGTTAGGTTTCTTAACAGGCATTTAGGCTTATATATTGTTTCTTGTTAGTGTACTGGTCACTGGTCAACTTTTAAGGACTTTACTCTTGACATGCATGATTTTTAAAAATGAAATTCTGGCCCTGCAAAAGTATTCCTAAAACTGTGGTACATCAGCATTACCTGTAAAAAGTGAACAGTCCCACCCTGAGATGAAACAAAATCTACATGTGCTTTCTAAAAGACAAACCAAAAGGAGAAACACTGCAAAAATCTGCTCTTACATCTGAGCTATTTCAATTTTGGACTAGGATTAATTGCAATGAAAAAAAAAAAAATTGCAGTGTGCAAAGTTTTTATCAATCTGCCTTGAAAGAGAACTCTTTCATGGTAGAGTTGTTACAGTGCTCACATTGTTTTTAAAAACCAACTTACTTTCAAGTAAGGCAGTTTGCAAAAAATTTAAACATGAGCTACTGAAATATCGAAATAACATGGGCAATAGTAATTATGACAAAAACCAAAGACTAAAAATGGAGATAAACTCTCCATTTGGTTACTGGACCATTGGTTGAAAATAAGGATCTTTATTTTGGCATAACTATTATTAATGCAGGCATGTCTAACTTGCGGCCCAGGAGGGCTTTGAAAGCAGCCCAACACAAATCCTTAAAACACAAATTTTTTTGGCGACTTTTTTTTTTTTTTTTTTTTTTAAAGCTCATCTGCTGTTGTTAGTGTTAGTGTATTTTATGTGTGTCCCAATACAATTCTTTTTCCAATGTGGCCCAGGGAAGCCAAAAGGTTGGACAAGACTGGTTTAGTGGGTGGTTTTTCTCTTTTTTTTTGCTGTAAAGATACAGCAGTTTCTCATTCCTGAAAATGTTCCTGAACCTTGAAAGTGAATTCATGTCATTAGTAGACTGAGATAATAATCTTCCTATTTGCTATGAAGTATCTACCACGTACACCTAAAAGTATACCAAACTATTTAACTGGAAGTGGAAAGCCGAGCAGGGCAAACAAAGCTCTTTCATATATACCTTTTGATATTGAATAAGCCATTCTTTCAAATGACAAGTGCTATCCATTCTTTTCATAAATCTTGCCAACTTTTAAATAGCAAGTTAGAATTCATGCCTAGTTCATAAGATTGTTTTTGCTGCATGAAGAGTTGACGTTATCAATGCTATAAAAAGCCTCATTATCTTGGGCTGGTTTTAGAGATGAAAACAGTGTAACATACATTGATAAAATAAGTTAACTAAAAAAAATATTTTCTCATGCAAGTTCAGAACATAGACAAGTTTTCCTTAGACTTCTAACTAACTAATTTGTAATTTTAAAATAAAGATTTCCCCTTCCTTAAAATCCAATAGACCAGGAGCCCACAACTCCTTGGGCCACAGACTGAATGGTCCATGGCCTATTAGGAGCAGGGTCACACAGCAGGAGGTGAGCAACGGGTGAGCAAGTAAAGCTTCATCTATATTTACAGCTGCTCCCCATTGCTAGCATCACCGCTTGAGTCCGTCTCCTAGAAGATCGGCAGCAGCATTATATTCTCAAAGGAGTGCAAACCCTACTGTAAACTGCACACGTGAGGGATCTAGGTTGCGCGCTCCTTATGAGAATCTAATGCCTGATGATCTGAGGTGGATATGAGGCGGTGAAGCTAGCACTGGGGAGCAACTGCAAAAACAGATTAAAGTTAGCATAGATTTTGCAAGAGACTGAACCAGGGCCTTCTTTCTCCTAGCTGGTGTATGATCACCTATCTCAGCTTCCAAGAGTTTGAGCATTACTTCTCAACCACAGAAGACTCCTGAACTGGGAAGGAATGAATCTGCGACCCACTTGTGAATAAGCCAGGTGAATCAACATTGACCATGCTAGAAGAGAATCAACTGCTTAAGATCAGAAATGACAGTGGTCTTAAAAATATGTCTGAGATAACTTCTAATCTCTATATATACTGGATTAAAGTCAAGGCATAGTATCTTGACATTGCCCAAACAGCACTGAAAACCCGGCTTCCATGTCAACATTTTATCTTTATGAAGCAGGATTTCTGCAGTGACAGTAATCAAAACAAGGTTACAAAATAGAATGGACGTAAGTAACACTTCAGGTGTCACTGTCTCCCATCACTCCCAAATGGGACTGTCTAGTTGAGGAAAACAGGCTCAGGGCTCCTACTGATTCTGCATTATGATGAGATGTATAATTACTTCACTATATATTACAATGTAATATTAGAAATAAAGTGCGTAATAAATGTAATGTGCTTGAATCATCCCAAAACCATCACTTCCATTACCCACCCCGTCTGTCCATGGAAATTATCTTTCACAGAACTAGTCCCTGGCACCAAAAAGGTTGGGAACTGCTGTGACTGACCATACTTTGTATTATTGTGAAGGCATTGGCCTTGAAGATGTAGATTAAATAGTTTGCTAAGACTTAGGGGAGGGTGTAACATGCAGGATAGGATACCATTCTATTTTTCATTTCAGATTAATCAAATAAATTATAGCAAATACATAAACATACCAAAGTTCTGAACTCTTTGAAATCATTTTGCAGAAATACAAGATAAATAACCTTTGAATTTTTCACTAGAAACCTGTAAACTAACTATAGCATTCAATAGACATTCTATAGAAACTCAGATCTGCCTCTTTCCTAGTCATCATTAACCTGTGTAAGTATGACCAATGCTTTTCCCATTTTTAAAAAAACAACTCCATTATAAGAAGATATGGGGGAACCCGGGATGGCTCAGTGGGTTAAGCGCTCACTTTGCAGCCCCAGGGACTGATGATTGAATCCTGGCCCCGGCCTGCGCGGGCCCATACGCTGAACTGAAGAGTTCCCCCAGGTCGGTTCTCAAAGGGGTGAGATCCTGGCCCAGTTCCTGCCCTGTGCATCCCTGCGCCCACCTGTGGAATGAAACTATGTGAAAAAACCAATGATATGCAACTATGGAGACTGCTCTGGGCCCTCCCCCCTTCTCTCTGTCTCTGTATCTCTGTATCCCTCTCTCTCTCTCTCTCTCTCTCTCTCCCTGTCAAAAACATTAAAAATAAATCTTAAAAAAAATAAAGATAATGAACTTAAATTCCTTCTGTGGTCTGTTTAAGATGTTATCTTTGCTAAGTGTGTGAGGAAGGTTATTTTTTATTGTTTTGTAATTCCTGGGAAGAGATATAGGAAGAATCTTCCAGAAGGCAACTAGAAAATGTTAAGTATTCTCTGGGTCTTTGTCACACACAGTTGTGTTCATTCATTCCTAGTATGTGTGCTATACATACATATACATATATACCCGATACATATGTAAAAAGAAAATCTAATAGAATTTACCACATATGTAAATGAAAAGAGTAAAACTGAATCAACTGCACAGGGAAATGTATTAATATTTCATACAAAAGTTTTATAGTTTAAATATGATCTGGAAAAACAAAATTGAGCTCAAAATCAAAACAAGTGACAATTAAGTCCATACCTAATAGCCCAGTGTCTACATCATCTTCATTCTTCAAATTTTCAGCATGTAACTCTGTAAACACAAAGAAGGGCTTGGGTGAAAAAAAGAAAATGTTTCTGTAATTTGAACAGTGGCTCAAAGGCTTAGAAGACATTGTAGAGTTGTGGAAAGTGCGCTAGTCAGAAACTAGGTTCAAATTCTGATACCATTTACTAGCTATGTGACTTTCAGTAAGCAAATAAGTCATCTATGAGTCAATTGCCACATACAATAAAATAGGAATATTTATCCTCTAGGGTTGTTGCGAAGATACTTTATGTGATGCAAACTACAGGGCACACCGGGTTTTGAGTTCAGTTACTTTCTCCATTCTCTGCAATAGCACAGCTCAATGCCTTCTGTAAGGTTTTGTGACTTTATGATATAAGGGCAATCCTCTCAGAGCAAGAGAAACTACCTACAAGGCAAAACTCACAGAGCTGCAGGGAAAAAAAGATAAACAGTGGGGTGATAAGAGGAATAAAATATTGGCACTTATTTATTTAACGACAGTTTACAATCAATACCATTATATGAATAGGTAAAACTCAGCATTGTCTTCTATATGAAATTCAAGCATGGTAATCTGTTAGATGCCACCTGCAGCCCACTAGTGGATTAGAAGCAATGAGGAAAAATAAAAACTGTGCATAGATTTACTTCTATTTAGTGAAGTAACACCAATAGAGTGACAATGTGTTGAGTTCTTCTCATACAACAAAAATAAGTTTGTTCCAATTTTTCTTTTTCAGGAACTTGGCCAAAATTACACATAATGAGAACTGAGATTTAAATTCAAGTCTGATTTTTTTTCCACTGTAATATAAATTATGCAATTACATAATACAACCGTATAAACTTTGGAAAACCTTTCAAGGCACATCTCTTTCTATTCCAATCTGGCTGACATCAACTTCAAACACAGGAAAAAACTAATCAGAAAGCACCGACCAGCTTCTGCAACATTACTGCTACATTCGGTTGCAACGTTAATATAAAAGCAAGAAGTCATTGTTTTATCATGTATAAAAGCAGAAATTTGGGTAGTGGAATGAAAATCCTTGTCCTCGAGGAATTCCGTTGAATGTACAGAGGGATTGGTGGCTAGCACATATTTAACCATATGTGAATTCGATTTTGAACACGTATACCCTATTTTAATTACACAAAGCGTCTTCTAATGGTTGTTCTGCGTTTTAATTTTGCCAATATTTCACCTCGTGTTCACCGACTTTAAAATACTGCTGAAGTCAAGATCCTTTCTTAAAATAGGTCTCCTGATCATGGACCAGGGCACTCTACCTTTAAGAAAAGTGAGGACAAAGGGAGCAGAGCAAAGAAAAGTGCAGTTAAGGACTCTGGGTGAAAACAGCTACCAGATTGCTGGCCTCAGATAAGGAGGATGACGAAGTTGAGAGCCACGTCCAGGTTCAACTTTATACTGCAGACTTTCAAGCAAAGCCAGACCTCCAGTACCTTTTACGATCAGGTAGGCGATGGCGAGGAGGAAGGCAAGGAGGACGGCGAACAGCAGCGAACAGAGAATTGAGAGGACCTGGACCGGCCACCGCCGAACCTCTGCTCGGCCGCGCGTATCCGCCAAGATGCCATTGCGCTTATCAGGCAGGACCGGAGACCCGTCCCCCTCCGACGGGAGTAGCGAGCCCTTTCTAGGCTCCGACGACGCCCCAGCCGAGAACGCTGCCCGCAAGTCGCGGGCTATTTGGTCGCATTCCTCCTCTTCGTCGACTTCACCTTCACCCCAACTGTCACCTTGAGTGAAGGTGGAAAACCCCGGCCGAGTAAAGGGGATAGGTGTGCCGAGACGGCGGCGCAGTGGAATACAGCCCCTCGAGCTCTCCACGAACGACATGGCGGGACAGTAAAGCCCGCGGAGATCGAGCGTCTTCCAACCGCCCAGTCCCAACCTCTCAGCAGCCAATCAGCGGCCGGGCCACCCCACGGCCTCCACCACCCAGCTCCCGAGCACAGGGGTGCACGAGGGTGTGTGGTGGGGTTGGGGAATTACGGTGAGGCCCGAGGAGAGGCTGGGCACCCCTAGACCATGGCACAACCCCGGGGCAACAAGAGGGAAGAGAAGCAGGGAAGCGAGCGCAGAGAGATGAGCCGAGGCCCAAAGTAGCCGAGTTTTCTCTCCCTGCAGTGCTTCGTCCCGGCCAGAAACCTCAACCACCTCCGCGTCACCTCCAGGCGAGCGCGCGCCCCGGGAGCCCCAAAGCTTCATCTTTCTGACGTCGGGTCCTAGCGCCCGCGTGCACCTGATTCAAATTCCCGTGCCTATTTGCTTTCTGCCGTCTTGACCTCTACGATCGAGGTCTACCCCAGCTTCCCTCATTGACAGCAGTTCACTGACTAGGGTTCTCGCGTCATCTTAGGTGCCCATCCCTCTTTCCCTTCTGCACGGTTCTCCCCGCCCCTACAACTTCCCCCCACGCTGTTCGACACGCCTCCACCACCACCCCCACCTCTCCGCCCCGGCGCGCGCTCTACAGCTGGTGCGTACCGAGCTCCAGCCCACTCTACAGGACCCTCCTCTCGCCTTCTCTGCCCCCTCCCCTCCGCCTGGAGCACCTTGCGCGAGCCTTGGGCCCAGGCCACCGCTAACGCTAAACTGCTTACCCTATTCCCACCCACCCCACCCTACTCCCTGGCGGCCTCAGGTTTGTGGGGCGTACGTAACTTGGGCAGGGAGGTGAAGGTGGCAGGTCCCCAATGCCCCACCCCCTACGGGGTGAGACGGTCTAAGCTCGGGAAGCTGGGACTCGTTGTCTTCCTTCCCGGGGTAAGTTGGTGGAGTTTTTCCGGCAGAGGATTCGGCGCAGAAACTTCCTCCGTCCCCTCCCCCTCCCTCCATGCAGGCGACGCCGAGTGAAGCTGAAGCTGGGGGCGAATCGCCGCAGAGCTGCGTGTCGGCAGCGAACTCTGATTGGACAGCGGGGAAGCCTGTCAGCTTATTGGCACCGCTGATCCCGCCCCCTGCCGCGGGGCAGCCTTTAACCTTTAGCCCCACTGGGCGCCAGCCACTCAGATCGCTTCTTGTTGGTATATGCAGCGGCAGTGGCCGCCGGCGGAGCAGTCTGAGCCAGACGATGAGGCCGGGGACGGGAGCTGAACGTGGAGGCCTCATGGTGAGTGAAATGGAGAGCCATCCTCCTGCGCGGGGCCCTGGGGACGGGGAGCGGAGATTGTCCGGCTCAAGCCTCTGCTCCAGCTCTTGGGTCTCTGCTGACGGCTTCCTGAGGAGACGGCCCTCGGTAAGGGATCGGTGTGGCAGGGGGAAAGCGGCACAATGAAAAACGGAGTCAGACAGGAAGCTTTCTCTAAAAGGAGAAGAGTGGACGAAGGAAGAGCTCGAGATGGTGGCATATGTTTCGAGGGAGAGAAATGGTGGGCGAGGATGCACAAAGGGAAGGATGTGAGACCTTGAAAGTTGCCAGTGGGCTTGGCTTAGACAGACAGATGCGCGGTGGAGGTGCTGGGCCCTGAGCTGGGTGAGCGTCTTGGTGAGGTAGGCCCGATTTAGGAGGAAGGGGAAGGCGGAGACACAATTCTTCAGGCTTTAAAATAGTCTGCCAAGATTTGTTTTCACCAGTATCAGTGGTGTCTGTAGAGTGGACAGTGGGAGAATTGGCAGGTGATATATTACCTGGTTTTAAGACCTGGAACAATGGACACACCAGTAAAGGAAGGAGTTGTCTTATAAAAGTGCATTAAAATGAATGAGTTAGTTGTTTGCATTTTGTGTGTGAATGACAGACCTCAGTTCTGGAATAAAAAAATCTGTGGTACAAGTAATTTTACCCGTATAAAGATCATATTAGAAAATATTACGTTTGTTTGTTACAAATGAGGTGATTCTGCATCCATACTGTTTGTGTTTTGTAATACCAGCCTTCATGTGAGTTAATTTGGTAAAGTCATCGTTTTAAAGCTTAAAAAGAAGTCTACAAGTAAACTGAAGAATGAATAGCCTTATAAAATAACAATAGTTGTTTATTTTGTATTTTAAGATACAAGACAGAGTTGTGGTTTTCACCATAACAGTCTTTAAGTTGGTTTTCACATGTTTTTTCTGAGTTTAGCATCTCAATTAGAAACTGATTAAATCACCATACTTTAAACAGCTATATTTTAACTGTCCAATAATGATTTTAACGTTTTTATATTTTCTGGAATTTGGTTAGTTGAAAGCTCATCATAAATATTGGTGTAGTGCATTTTAAGACAAGAAAGTATAAATAACCTAATTAAATCACACAGTAACCTAATATCTCACTGCACAGAACTGATTTGTTGAAATCAGATTTTTGAGAAGCATTTATTGTTACTTGCTAATTTTTAAATTGTCCTTATTTTTCAGATGGGGCACCCTGGCATGCATTATGCCCCAATGGGAATGCACCCTATGGGTCAGAGAGCGAATATGCCTCCTGTACCGCATGGAATGATGCCACAAATGATGCCTCCAATGGGAGGACCACCAATGGGACAAGTAAGAATGTTTTCATTTTTTGTTTTTATTTATTTTTGCCTATGCTATTATTGTGCCAAGATCTCAAAATCTGGGTCAATACTTGTAGCTATTTAAGGATTAGTTTATGCCAAACTAATGTTTTTAAATAAGTGAACTGTTGAATCATGACTAACCGTTTTGAATGTAATGAAAAGTCTGTATAAACTTTTTGATCAACTTTCTACTGCAAAAAAACTAGGAAGTTTTTTTTTGTTGTTTGTTTGTTTTTGTATTTGAAAGTAACACTGTAAATGTAGACTTTTAAAGACTCCCCCTCCTCCCTAAGTATATCAGTAGAAATTAATGTTCTTAGGATAAATGTCATCTGATCAAAAAAATTTGTGTCGGCGGACTGTGTAAATATGTATAATCTGAAAATTGCAATTGTTTAGGCCCTTGACTTACAATGAATTTTATTCCTGAAATAGCTGGGGGGCAGGTGAGGGTGGGGAGGTTCTACTGTAATTTGATTTTTCATAGGACAGTGCCAAATAGGTAGTTCATTTTCATTTAAAACTATTTTGTTGTTGTTTTAATGCTTATTGCTCTGCACTCCTGTGTTTGAACTGTCCCTTCCATCTCCAGCATAAGTTGTAAACGGACATTTGTGGGAGTGATTTGGATCAAAACATTTTAATGGCTTACTCTGAATTCAATAGAGCTGAGTTCCTAGAGAAACATTCAAGAAAGGTAACAGGTTCAGTTACTATGAATAATTTTATGTCCCGTTAGTTTCTATTATATTTCTCTGTAGAGCTGCTCTAACTAGATAATGAATTCTTTAAATGCTATCATTCTTACTTGAAATTAGTTTGATGGCTGTGTTCTTTCCATTTGAGTATCTCAATAAATCATCAAAAGTTTAGGCTAACAAAGTATTTTGGAAAGCCAGTCAATTAGTTATGATCTTACTGCCAATTAATATTGTTTACTTTGATAATTGTTTAAGCCTTGATGGTTTAAATTATTGGTGAAATTGTAGTAGAGAAAGGAGCTTGCTCTGTGTCTCTTTTTTTATTTAACCTTAAGAGTAGTAGGGTTTAATGTCAGATGCTTTTCTTTCTTTCTTTTTTTTTTTAATATAGCCCTTAACTTTGTATAAAAATCTTTATTCAAAGGTACCAGGCCAAAAGTATTCTGCCTGTAGGAGTTCTTTAAATAAAAGAACCATTTATTCTGTTATTCTAGAATAACACAAGTTTTAAAACTCCCTAGTTGATGGAGAAACAATGTAGACTCCTCTTTTGTTTTTTTCCATCTTTAAGCATCAAGGAGCTCTTGTTTTCTTAGTAGAGCTGCTCTAACTAGATAATGAGCTTTAAAAAAATATTTATTCTTTAAATGCTCTGGTTCTTATTTAAAATTAGTTTCTTTCCACAGAAAGATAAAATAAAACAATTTGCTACTGCCAGATGCTTCTCTCTTTTCTGAGGCCTTCTGTTTCCATTGGGCCAATCAAGGTAAGTTTGCAAGGGCTTGACCTGCTTACCCTTGCTGTAATGGTGCTATTGCACTGTCAAAACCAAGATACCAGCTCATCATTTTTAGTAAAATGCAGATTTTATTTTTTTTAAGTACTTTTTTGTGTGTCTCCTTGACATAAGCTGGTCACAGTTTGCTCAGTGGCCCTTTCTTTTTAGCTGTATCAGTGACCATCTTCCTAGTAAGGTGACTTGCTACTTAGGTACACATCCATTCAAAAACTCTGAACTTTACCTTGTATTTTTCTTCTGCATTTTTCCTAGGCTAGTGTATGCCATGTGACTTTAATTGTATCTATTTAATAGAAGTCTGTTTGTATTCTGTTAGGATAAGAAATGTCTTAGGAGTCCAGCTCTGAGGGTCCCCAGAGAATCCCCATTATTTTTCTTTAATTAGATTATTCCTTTTTTTTTTTTTTCTTCTTAATATCTAACAGATACCTTCTTAAAACTAATTTTTATATGAGCTTTGATGGATGAAAGGGTATGGCCAATTTAAATACTCAAGTAATCCAGAAATCTAAAGTTCTTTAAACAACTACCTTAAAAATAAAAGTTAATAATTAGCAAAATTCATTCCTTTTTTCCTTTTGTTAACCCACTCTAAGAAGTATTAATGAGCAGTAAACAGTGAGAAGATAATGAGAAGAAGGTGCCTATATTGCAGTGACACAAAGCTGGTAGGGTTGGTTCTGCTGTCAAATGTTTTGAAAATTCACAAATTATTTAGACTTTGGGACTGAAGGCTATATGGAACCTTCATGTGTATTGCCTAGTTCACATTAAGGCCTCATTCATTCTAGGACCATCTGAAGACTAAAATTGGCAAGCCTGTAAATGATTGTGGTCTTTGAAATATCATTGAACATGACATGAAACTTTAAAACTTGTTTGTAAAATAATGTGCAGACTGGATAGTATAACAATCAATAGAAGCTAGAATTCATAACTTTTTAAATGCAAGAAGTTATATAAAGTATTACATTCATTATATTTCATATTTTTTATTCAGGAGTAACCTAGAATTCTATTTTCAGAATTCTGGCTGAACCTTTTGGTAATAAATATTAGAAAATTATCAAATGTAGCATAATAATATTTCTAGTTTATCTTAATTAACCTATATGTTAAATTTGCCTCTTTCTTACTGTACATTAATTTCCTATGGGAAAGTTGTTCTGCTTCTTTTATAGAATTACAGGATCTTACAATTAGAAGGGACCTTACAAGTTGTATAAACTTTAAATAATATGTGCGTTAAGTCATCGTTTATCACTGGTTAAAACACCATATTAATAAAGTAATTTTTCTGCTTGGTGGCAATACTGAAAAATTTTCAGGAGAGATTTGCGTTGACATAATTATGTGTTAAGTCCTCTTTTTCCCTCCATATCTATAGCAAAAGTTTGTTGCTTTAAAATGTTTTTCAGTCTTACACTTTTGTTGTCCTTGCTACACAAAGGACATCCAAGTTCTGCCATCTTTATCACAGATGATTTTGCCTTCACTGAAGCCCAAGAGAGTTTGGCTACCTGGCATTTTTTCCTTCCTTTTTTTTCTTTTTCTTTTTCTTTTTATAATTCTTAATTTTCCTTTTTAAAATAAGAGTACCATAAAAGACTTACAGTCCCTTTCAGCTCTTAACAGCCTGTGATTTAATTCAGATCACTTGATAAGAGTAGATGATATATAAGAGATTTTAGGGGTTAATAGGGAAAAAAGAACAGAAAATTATTTTAATAATGCCTCCATAATTCTAGTTATTTAGTACTTAATTTTTGCTTTTGTTCAGTAAACATGAATGAATAATTGATTTTTTACAAGTGAGTTTGCTTTTTTTGTTCTTTTATCCCTGGTGCCATCAGAGCCCAAGTTGTTACATTCCCATGCCTTGGATCTCATAACAACTTTTGAGCTGGTTTTATTTCCAACCTGCCCCACAAAAAATATTCTTAGATTTTTAGCATGTTTTCTCCTTGCTCAAGAACCTCCAATGTTTTTCTGTGCCTCTGGTATAATATCTAAATTCCACAGGTTAACTTTGAAGGACAGTGTAATTCAAAGCATAATTCTAAACTGCATGTGTTCACCTTTCCTAATTTGAAATCAGGCTGGTTTTTTCATGGTATCTTAAGTGATTGTATTAATTCATGACTGAGCTCATGCTCTTCTTGTCCTCCTGCCCCC